>CALNHX010009772.1:0-46492 GCA_940337035.1 Agriotes lineatus
ACCAAAGGTCACCAAAGGTCAGCAAAGGTCACCAAAGGTCACCCCAAAGGTCACCAAAGGTCACCCCAAAGGTCACCAAAGGTCACCAAAGGTCACCCCAAAGGTCACCAAAGGTCACCCCAAAGGTCACCAAAAGTCACCAAAGGTCACCAAAGATCACCAAAGGTCACCCCAAAGGTCACCAAAGGTCACCAAAGGTCACCAAAGGTCACCCCAAAGGTCACCAAAGGTCACCCCAAAGGTCACCAAAGGTCACCCCAAAGGTCACCAAAGGTCACCAAAGGTCACCAAAGGTCACCAAAGGTCACCGAAGGTCAGCCCAAAGGTCACCAAAGGTCACCAAAGGTCACCAAAGGTCACCAAAGGTCACCCCAAAGGTCACCAAAGGTCACCAAAGGTCACCCCAAAGGTCACCAAAGGTCACCAAAGGTCACCAAAGGTCACCAAAGGTCACCCCAAAGGTCACCAAAGGTCACCAAAGGTCACCAAAGGTCACCCCAAAGGTCACCAAAGGTCACCCCAAAGGTCACCAAAGGTCACCAAAGGTCACCAAAGGTCACCAAAGGTCACCCCAAAGGTCACCAAAGGTCACCAAAAGTCACCAAAGGTCACCCCAAAGGTCACCAAAGGTCACCAAAGGTCACCCCAAAGGTCACCAAAGGTCACCAAAGGTCACCAAAGGTCACCAAAGGTCAGCAAAGGTCACCAAAGGTCACCCCAAAGGTCACCAAAGGTCACCCCAAAGGTCACCAAAGGTCACCCCAAAGGTCACCAAAAGTCACCAAAGGTCACCAAAGGTCACCAAAAATCACCAAAGGTCGCCCCAAAGGTCACCAAAGGTCACCAAAGGTCACCAAAGGTCACCAAAGGTCACCCCAAAGGTCACCAAAGGTCACCCCAAAGGTCACCAAAGGTTACCAAAGGTCACCAAAGGTCACCAAAGGTCACCCCAAAGGTCACCAAAGGTCACCTCATAGGTCACCAAAGGTCACCCCAAAGGTCACCAAAGGTCACTCCAAAGGTCACCAAAGGTCACCAAAGGTAACCCCAAAGGTCATCAAAGGTCACCCCAAAGGTCACCAAAGGTCACCCCAAAAGTACCAAAGGTCACCAAAGGTCACCAAAGGTTACCCCAAAGGTCACCAAAGGTCACCAAAGGTCACCCCAAAGGTCACCAAAGGTCACCAAAGGTCACCAAAGGTCACCAAAGGTCACCAAAGGTCACCAAAGGTCAGCAAAGGTCACCAAAGGTCACCCCAAAGGTCACCAAAGGTCACCCCAAAGGTCACCAAAGGTCACCAAAGGTCACCAAACGTCACCCCAAAGGTCACCAAAGGTCACCAAAGGTCACCAAAGGTCACCCCAAAGGTCACCAAAGGTCACCCCAAAGGTCAACAAAGGTCACCCCAAAGGTCACCAAAGGTCACCAAACGTCACCAAAGGTCACCAAAGTTCACCCCAAAGGTCACCAAAGGTCACCAAAGGTCACCAAAGGTCACCCCAAAGGTCACCAAAAGTCACCCCAAAGGTCACCAAAGGTCACCAAAGGTCACCAAAGGTCACCAAAGGTCACCCCAAAGGTCACCAAAGGTCACCCCAAAGGTCACCAAAGGTGACCCCAAAGGTCACCAAAGGTCACCAAAGGTCACCAAAGGTCACCAAAGGTCACCAAAGGTCACCCCAAAGGTCACCAAAGGTCACCCCAAAGGTCACCAAAGGTCACCCCAAAGGTCACCAAAGGTCACCAAAGGTCACCAAAGGTCACCCCAAAGGTCACCAAAGGTCACCCCAAAGGTCACCAAAGGTCACCCCAAAGGTCACCAAAGGTCACCAAACGTCACCAAAGGTCACCAAAGGTCACCCCAAAGGTCACCAAAGGTCACCAAAGGTCACCAAAGGTCACCAAAGGTCACCAAAGGTCACCCCAAAGGTCACCAAAGGTAACCCCAAAGGTCACCAAAGGTCACCAAAGGTCACCCCAAAGGTCACCAAAGGTCACCCCAAAGGTCACCAAAGGTCACCCCAAAGGTCACCAAAGGTCACCTAAAAGGTCACCAAAGGTCACCAAAGGTCACCTAAAAGGTCACCAAAGGTCACCAAAGGTCACCAAAGGTCACCCCAAAGGTCACCAAAGGTCACCCCAAAGGTCACCAAAGGTCACCTAAAAGGTCACCAAAGGTCACCAAAGGTCACCTAAAAGGTCACCAAAGGTCACCAAAGGTCACCAAAGGTCACCCCAAAGGTCACCAAAGGTCACCCCAAAGGTCACCAAAATTCACCCCAAAGGTCACCAAAGGTCACCAAAGGTCACCAAAGGTCACCCCAAAGGTCACCAAAGGTCACCCCAAAGGTCACCAAAGGTTACCCCAAAGGTCACCAAAGGTCACCAAAGGTCACCAAAGGTCACCAAAGGTCACACCAAAGGTCAAAAAAGGTCACCCCAAAGGTCACCAAAGGTCACCCCGGTCACCAAAGGTTACCCCAAAGGTCACCAAAGGTCACCCCAAAGGTCACCAAAGGTCACCAAAGGTCACCCCAAAGGTAACCAAAGGTCACCAAAGGTCACCCCAAAGGTCACCAAAGGTCACCAAAGGTCACCCCAAGGGTCACCAAAGGTCACCAAAGGTCACCAAAGGTCACCCCAAAGGTCACCAAAGGTCACCCCAAAGGTAACCAAAGGTCACCAAAGGTCACCCCAAAGGTCACCAAAGGTCACCAAAGGTCACCCCAAAGGTCACCAAAGGTCACCAAAGGTCACCAAAGGTCACCAAAGGTCACCCCAAAGGTCACCAAAGGTCACCAAAGGTCACCAAAAGTCACCAAAGGTCACCCCAAAGGTCACCAAAGGTCACCAAAGGTCACCCCAAAGGTCACCAAAGGTCACCCCAAAGGTCACCAAAGGTCACCAAAGGTCACCAAAGGTCACCCCAAAGGTCACCAAAGGTCACCCCAAAGGTCACCAAAGGTCACCCCAAAGGTCACCAAAGGTCACCAAACGTCACCAAAGGTCACCAAAGTTCACCCCAAAGGTCACCAAAGGTCACCAAAGGTCACCAAAGGTCACCAAAGGTCACCAAAGGTCACCCCAAAGGTCACCAAAGGTAACCCCAAAGGTCACCAAAGGTCACCAAAGGTCACCAAAGGTCACCCCAAAGGTCACCAAAGGTCACCCCAAAGGTCACCAAAGGTCACCCCAAAGGTCACCAAAGGTCACCAAAGGTCACCCCAAAGGTCACCAAAGGTCACCAAAGGTCACCAAAGGTCACCAAAGGTCACCAAAGGTCACCCCAAAGGTCACCAAAGGTCACCCCAAAGGTCACCAAAGGTCACCTAAAAGGTCACCAAAGGTCACCAAAGGTCACCTAAAAGGTCACCAAAGGTCACCAAAGGTCACCAAATGTCACCCCAAAAGTCACCAAAGGTCACCAAAGGTCACCAAAGGTCACCAAGGGTCACCCCAAAGGTCACCAAAGGTCACCAAAGGTCACCAAAGGTCACCAAAGGTCACCAAAGGTCACCAAAGGTTACCCCAAAGGTCACCAAAGGTCACCAAAGGTCACCCCAAAGGTCACCAAAGGTCACCAAAGGTCACCAAAGGTCACCAAAGGTCACCAAAGGTCACCAAAGGTCACCCCAAAGGTCACCAAAGGTCACCCCAAAGGTCACCAAAGGTCACCAAAGGTCACCAAAGGTCACCCCAAAGGTCACCAAAGGTCACCAAAGGTCACCCCAAAGGTCACCAAAGGTCACCAAAGGTCACCAAAGGTCACCCCAAAGGTCACCAAAGGTCACCCCAAAGGTCACCAAAGGTCACCCCAAAGGTCACCAAAGGTCACCAAAGGTCACCAAAGGTCACCCCAAAGGTCACCAAAGGTCACCCCAAAGGTCACCAAAATTCACCCCAAAGGTCACCAAAGGTCACCAAAGGTTACCAAAGGTCACCAAAGGTCACCAAAGGTCACCACAAAGGTCACCAAAAGTCACCAAAGGTCACCAAAGGTCACCAAAGGTCACCCCAAAGGTCACCAAAGGTCACCAAAGGTCACCAAAGTTCACCAAAGGTTACCAAAGGTCACCAAAGTTAACCAAAGGTCACCAAAGGTCACCCCAAAGGTCACCAAAGGTCACCAAAGGTCACCAAAGTTCACCAAAGGTTACCAAAGGTCACCAAAGGTCACCAAAAGTCACCAAAGGTCACCAAAGGTCACCCCAAAGGTCACCAAAGGTCACCCCAAAGGTCACCAAAGGTTACCCCAAAGGTCACCAAAGGTCACCAAAGGTCACCAAAGGTCACCAAAGGTCACCCCAAAGGTCACCAAAGGTCACCCCAAAGGTCACCAAAGGTCACCCCAAAGGTCACCAAAGGTCACCAAAGGTCACCAAAGGTCACCCCAAAGGTAACCAAAGGTCACCAAAGGTCACCCCAAAGGTCACCAAAGGTCACCAAAGGTCACCCCAAGGGTCATAAAAGGTCACCAAAGGTCACCAAAGGTCACCCCAAAGGTCACCAAAGGTCACCCCAAAGGTAACCAAAGGTCACCAAAGGTCACCCCAAAGGTCACCAAAGGTCACCAAAGGTCACCCCAAAGGTCACCAAAGGTCACCAAAGGTCACCAAAGGTCACCAAAGGTCACCCCAAAGGTCACCAAAGGTCACCAAAGGTCACCAAAGGTCACCAAAGGTCACCCCAAAGGTCACCAAAGGTCACCAAAGGTCACCCCAAAGGTCACCAAAGGTCACCCCAAAGGTCACCAAAGGTCACCAAAGGTCACCAAAGGTCACCCCAAAGGTCACCAAAGGTCACCAAACGTCACCAAAGGTCACCAAAGTTCACCCCAAAGGTCACCAAAGGTCACCAAAGGTCACCAAAGGTCACCAAAGGTCACCAAAGGTCACCCCAAAGGTCACCAAAGGTAACCCCAAAGGTCACCAAAGGTCACCAAAGGTCACCAAAGGTCACCCCAAAGGTCACCAAAGGTCTCCAAAGGTCACCAAAGGTCACCCCAAAGGTCACCAAAGGTCACCAAAGGTCACCCCAAAGGTCACCAAAGGTCACCAAAGGTCACCCCAAAGGTCACCAAAGGTCACCAAAGGTCACCAAAGGTCACCCCAAAGGTCACCAAACGTCACCCCATAGGTCACTAAAGGTCACCCCAAAGGTCACCAAAGGTCACCCCAAAGGTCACCAAAGGTCACCAAAGGTCACCCCAAAGGTCACCAAAGGTCACCAAAGGTCACCAAAGGTCATCAAAGGTTACCCCAAAGGTCACCAAAGGTCACCAAAGGTCACCAAAGGTCACCCCAAAGGTCACCAAAGGTTACCAAAGGTCACCAAAGGTCACCAAAGGTCACCCCAAAGGTCACCAAAGGTCACCCCAAAGGTCACCAAAGGTCACCAAAGGTCACCAAAGGTCACCAAAGGTCACCCCAAAGGTCACCAAAGGTCACCAAAAGTCACCAAAGGTCACCCCAAAGGTCACCAAAGGTCACCAAAGGTCACCCCAAAGGTCACCAAAGGTCACCAAAGGTCACCAAAGGTCACCAAAGGTCAGCAAAGGTCACCAAAGGTCACCCCAAAGGTCACCAAAGGTCACCCCAAAGGTCACCAAAGGTCACCAAAGGTCACCCCAAAGGTCACCAAAGGTCACCCCAAAGGTCACCAAAAGTCACCAAAGGTCACCAAAGGTCACCAAAGATCACCAAAGGTCACCCCAAAGGTCACCAAAGGTCACCAAAGGTCACCAAAGGTCACCCCAAAGGTCACCAAAGGTCACCCCAAAGGTCACCAAATGTTACCAAAGGTCACCAAAGGTCACCAAAGGTCACCCCAAAGGTCACCAAAGGTCACCCCAAAGGTCACCAAAGGTCACCCCAAAGGTCACCAAAGGTCACCAAAGGTCACCCCAAAGGTCACCAAAGGTCACCCCAAAGGTCACCAAAGGTCACCCCAAAAGTACCAAAGGTCACCAAAGGTCACCAAAGGTCACCCCAAAGGTCACCAAAGGTCACCAAAGGTCACCCCAAAGGTCACCAAAGGTCACCAAAGGTCACCAAAGGTCACCAAAGGTCACCAAAAATCACCCCAAAGGTCACCAAAGGTCACCCCAAAGGTCACCAAAGGTCACACCAAAGGTCACCAAAGGTCACCCCAAAGGTCACCAAAGGTCACCCCAAAGGTCACCAAAGGTCACCAAAGGTCACCAAAGGTCACCCCAAAGGTCACCAAAGGTCACCAAAAGTCACCAAAGGTCACCCCAAAGGTCACCAAAGGTCACCAAAGGTCACCCCAAAGGTCACCAAAGGTCACCAAAGGTCACCAAAGGTCACCAAAGGTCAGCAAAGGTCACCAAAGGTCACCCCAAAGGTCACCAAAGGTCACCCCAAAGGTCACCAAAGGTCACCAAAGGTCACCCCAAAGGTCACCAAAGGTCACCCCAAAGGTCACCAAAAGTCACCAAAGGTCACCAAAGATCACCAAAGGTCACCCCAAAGGTCACCAAAGGTCACCAAAGGTCACCAAAGGTCACCCCAAAGGTCACCAAAGGTCACCCCAAAGGTCACCAAAGGTCACCCCAAAGGTCACCAAAGGTCACCAAAGGTCACCAAAGGTCACCAAAGGTCACCGAAGGTCAGCCCAAAGGTCACCAAAGGTCACCAAAGGTCACCAAAGGTCACCAAAGGTCACCCCAAAGGTCACCAAAGGTCACCAAAGGTCACCCCAAAGGTCACCAAAGGTCACCAAAGGTCACCAAAGGTCACCAAAGGTCACCCCAAAGGTCACCAAAGGTCACCAAAGGTCACCAAAGGTCACCCCAAAGGTCACCAAAGGTCACCCCAAAGGTCACCAAAGGTCACCAAAGGTCACCAAAGGTCACCAAAGGTCACCCCAAAGGTCACCAAAGGTCACCAAAAGTCACCAAAGGTCACCCCAAAGGTCACCAAAGGTCACCAAAGGTCACCCCAAAGGTCACCAAAGGTCACCAAAGGTCACCAAAGGTCACCAAAGGTCAGCAAAGGTCACCAAAGGTCACCCCAAAGGTCACCAAAGGTCACCCCAAAGGTCACCAAAGGTCACCCCAAAGGTCACCAAAAGTCACCAAAGGTCACCAAAGGTCACCAAAAATCACCAAAGGTCGCCCCAAAGGTCACCAAAGGTCACCAAAGGTCACCAAAGGTCACCAAAGGTCACCCCAAAGGTCACCAAAGGTCACCCCAAAGGTCACCAAAGGTTACCAAAGGTCACCAAAGGTCACCAAAGGTCACCCCAAAGGTCACCAAAGGTCACCTCATAGGTCACCAAAGGTCACCCCAAAGGTCACCAAAGGTCACTCCAAAGGTCACCAAAGGTCACCAAAGGTAACCCCAAAGGTCATCAAAGGTCACCCCAAAGGTCACCAAAGGTCACCCCAAAAGTACCAAAGGTCACCAAAGGTCACCAAAGGTTACCCCAAAGGTCACCAAAGGTCACCAAAGGTCACCCCAAAGGTCACCAAAGGTCACCAAAGGTCACCAAAGGTCACCAAAGGTCACCAAAGGTCACCAAAGGTCAGCAAAGGTCACCAAAGGTCACCCCAAAGGTCACCAAAGGTCACCCCAAAGGTCACCAAAGGTCACCAAAGGTCACCAAACGTCACCCCAAAGGTCACCAAAGGTCACCAAAGGTCACCAAAGGTCACCAAAGGTCACCCCAAAGGTCACCAAAGGTCACCCCAAAGGTCACCAAAAGTCACCAAAGGTCACCAAAGGTCACCAAAGATCACCAAAGGTCACCCCAAAGGTCACCAAAGGTCACCAAAGGTCACCCCAAAGGTCACCAAAGGTCACCCCAAAGGTCACCAAAGGTTACCAAAGGTCACCAAAGGTCACCAAAGGTCACCCCAAAGGTCACCAAAGGTCACCCCAAAGGTCACCAAAGGTCACCCCAAAGGTCACCAAAGGTCACCCCAAAGGTCACCAAAGGTCACCCCAAAGGTCACCCCAAAGGTCACCAAAGGTCACCCCAAAGGTCACCAAAGGTCACCCCAATAGTACCAAAGGTCACCAAAGGTCACCAAAGGTCACCCCAAAGGACACCAAAGGTCACCAAAGGTCACCCCAAAGGTCACCAAAGGTCACACCAAAGGTCACCAAAGGTCACCAAAGGTCACCAAAGGTCACCAAAGGTCACCCCAAAGGTCACCAAAGGTCACCAAAAGTCATCAAAGGTCACCAAAGGTCACCCCAAAGGTCAACCAAAGGTCACCCCAAAGGTCACCAAAGGTCACCAAAGGTCACCAAAGGTTCCCAAAGGTCACCCCAAAGGTCACCAAAGGTCACCAAAGGTCACCCCAAAGGTCACCAAAGGTCACCAAAGGTCACCCCAAAGGTCACCAAAGGTCACCAAAGGTCACCCCAAAGGTCACCAAAGATTACCAAAGGTCACCAAAGGTCACCAAAGGTCACCCCAAAGGTCACCAAAGGTCACCCCAAAGGTCACCAAAGGTCACCCCAAAGGTCAACAAAGGTCACCCCAAAGGTCACCAAAGGTCACCAAAGGTCACCAAAGGTCACCCCAAAGGTCACCAAAGGTCACCCCAAAGGTCACCAAAGGTCACCAAAGGTCACCAAAGGTCACCAAAGGTCACATCAAAGGTCACCAAAGGTCACCAGAGGTCACCAAAGGTCACCAAAGGTCACCAAAGGTCACCCCAAAGGTCACCAAAGGACACCAAAGGTCACCCCAAAGGTCACCAAAGGTCACCAAAGTTCACCAAAGGTCATTAAAGGTCACCCCAAAGGTCACCAAAGGTCACCCCAAAAGTACCAAAGGTCACCAAAGGTCACCAAAGGTCACCCCAAAGGTCACCAAAGGTCAACAAAGGTCACCCCAAAGGTCACCAAAGGTCACCAAAGGTCACCAAAGGTCACCAAAAATCACCCCAAAGGTCACCAAAGGTCACCCCAAAGGTCACCAAAGGTCACCTCAAAGGTCACCAAAGGTCACCAAAGGCCACCAAAGGTCACCAAAGGTCACCAAAGGTCACCCCAAAGGTCACCAAAGGTCACCAAAGGTCACCAAAGGTCACCCCAAAGGTCAACCAAAGGTCACCCCAAAGGTCACCAAAGGTCACCAAAGGTCACCAAAGGTTCCCAAAGGTCACCCCAAAGGTCACCAAAGGTCACCAAAGGTCACCAAAGGTCACCCCAAAGGTCACCAAAGGTCACCAAAGGTCACCAAAGGTTACCCCAAAGGTCACCAAAGGTCACCCCAAAGGTCACCAAAGGTCACCCCAAAGGTCACCAAAGGTCACCAAAGGTCACCAAAGGTCACCAAAGGTCACCAAAGGTCACCCCAAAGGTCACCAAAGGTCACCCCAAAGGTCACCAAAGGTCAGCCCAAAGGTCACCAAAAGTTACCATAGGTCACCCCAAAGGTCACCAAAGGTCACCAAAGGTCACCCCAAAAGTCACCAAAGGTCACCAAAGGTCACCAAAGGTCACCAAAGGTCACCAAAGGTCACCAAAGGTCACCAAAGGTCACCCCAAAGGTCACCAAAGGTCACCAAAGGTCACCAAAGGTCACCAAAGGACACCCCAAAGGTCACCAAAGGTCACCAAAGGTCACCCCAAAGGTCACCAAAGGTCACCAAAGGTCACCAAAGGTCACCCCAAAGGTCACCAAAGGTCACCAAAGGTCACCCCAAAGGTCACCAAAGGTCACCAAAGGTCACCCCAAAGGTCACCAAAGGTCACCAAAAGTCACCCCAAAGGTCACCAAAGGTCACCAAAGGTCACCAACGGTCACCAAAGGTCACCCCAAAGGTCACCAAACGTCACCCCAAAGGTCACCAAAGGTCACCCCAAAGGTCACCAAAGGTCACCCCAAAGGTCACCAAAGGTCACCAAAGGTCACCCCAAAGGTCACCAAAGGTCACCAAAGGTCACCCCAAAGGTCACCAAAGGTCACCAAAGGTCACCCCAAAGGTCACCAAAGGTCACCAAAAGTCACCCCAAAGGTCACCAAAGGTCACCAAAGGTCACCAACGGTCACCAAAGGTCACCCCAAAGGTCACCAAACGTCACCCCAAAGGTCACCAAAGGTCACCCCAAAGGTCACCAAAGGTCACCCCAAAGGTCACCAAAGGTCACCAAAGGTCACCCCAAAGGTCACCAAAGGTCACCAAAGGTCACCAAAGGTCACCAAAAGTCACCAAAGGTCACCAAAGGTCACCAAAGGACACCCCAAATGTCACCAAAGGTCACCCCAAAGGTCACCAAAGGTCACCAAAGGTCACCAAAGGTTACCCCAAAGGTCACCAACGGTCACCCCAAAGGTCACCAAAGGTCACCAAAGGTCACCAAAGGTCACCCCAAAGGTCACCAAAGGTCACCCCAAAGGTCACCAAAGGTCACCAAAGGTCACCCCAAAGGTCACCAAAGGTCACCAAAGGTCACCCCAAAGGTCACCAAAGGTCACCAAAGGTCACCCCAAAGGTAACCAAAGGTCACCAAAGGTCACCCCAAAGGTCACCAAAGGTCACCCCAAAGGTCACCAAAGGTCACCAAAGGTCACCAAAGGTCACCAAAGGTCACCAAAGGTCACCAAAGGTCACCAAAGGTCACCAAAGGTCACCCCAAAGGTCACCAAAGGTCACCCCAAAGGTCACCAAAGGTCACCAAAGGTCACCAAAGGTCACCCCAAAGGTCACCAAAGGTCACCAAAGGTCACCCCAAAGGTCACCAAAGGTCACCAAAGGTCACCAAAGGTCACCCCAAAGGTCACCAAAGGTCACCCCAAAGGTCACCAAAGGTCACCCCAAAGGTCACCAAAGGTCACCAAAGGTCACCAAAGGTCACCCCAAAGGTCACCAAAGGTCACCCCAAAGGTCACCAAAATTCACCCCAAAGGTCACCAAAGGTCACCAAAGGTCACCAAAGGTCACCAAAGGTCACCCCAAAGGTTACCAAAGGTCACCAAAGGTCACCAAAGGTCACCAAAGGTCACCCCAAAGGTCACCAAAGGTCACCAAAGGTCACCAAAGTTCACCAAAGGTTACCCAAGGTCACCAAAGGTAACCAAAGGTCACCAAAGGTAACCAAAGGTCACCAAAGGTCACTCCAAAGGTCACCAAAGGTCACCAAAGGTCACCAAAGTTCACCAAAGGTTACCAAAGGTCACCAAAGGTCACCAAAAGTCACCAAAAGTCACCAAAGGTCACCCCAAAGGTCACCAAAGGTCACCCCAAAGGTCCCCAAAGGTTACCCCAAAGGTCACCAAAGGTCACCCTAAAGGTCACCAAAGGTCACCCCAAAGGTCACCAAAGGTCACCAAAGGTCACCAAAGGTCACCAAAGGTCACCGAAGGTCAGCCCAAAGGTCACCAAAGGTCACCAAAGGTCACCAAAGGTCACCAAAGGTCACCCCAAAGGTCACCAAAGGTCACCAAAGGTCACCCCAAAGGTCACCAAAGGTCACCAAAGGTCACCAAAGGTCACCAAAGGTCACCCCAAAGGTCACCAAAGGTCACCAAAGGTCACCAAAGGTCACCAAAGGTCACCCCAAAGGTCACCAAAGGTCACCCCAAAGGTCACCAAAGGTCACCAAAGGTCACCAAAGGTCACCAAAGGTCACCCCAAAGGTCACCAAAGGTCACCAAAAGTCACCAAAGGTCACCCCAAAGGTCACCAAAGGTCACCAAAGGTCACCCCAAAGGTCACCAAAGGTCACCAAAGGTCACCAAAGGTCACCAAAGGTCAGCAAAGGTCACCAAAGGTCACCCCAAAGGTCACCAAAGGTCACCCCAAAGGTCACCAAAGGTCACCAAAGGTCACCCCAAAGGTCACCAAAGGTCACCCCAAAGGTCTCCAAAAGTCACCAAAGGTCACCAAAGGTCACCAAAGATCACCAAAGGTCACCCCAAAGGTCACCAAAGGTCACCAAAGGTCACCAAAGGTCACCCCAAAGGTCACCAAAGGTCACCCCAAAGGTCACCAAATGTTACCAAAGGTCACCAAAGGTCACCAAAGGTCACCCCAAAGGTCACCAAAGGTCACCCCAAAGGTCACCAAAGGTCACCCCAAAGGTCACCAAAGGTCACCAAAGGTCACCCCAAAGGTCACCAAAGGTCACCCCAAAGGTCACCAAAGGTCACCCCAAAAGTACCAAAGGTCACCAAAGGTCACCAAAGGTCACCCCAAAGGTCACCAAAGGTCACCAAAGGTCACCCCAAAGGTCACCAAAGGTCACCAAAGGTCACCAAAGGTCACCAAAGGTCACCAAAAATCACCCCAAAGGTCACCAAAGGTCACCCCAAAGGTCACCAAAGGTCACACCAAAGGTCACCAAAGGTCACCCCAAAGGTCACCAAAGGTCACCAAAGGTCACCCCAAAGGTCACCAAAGGTCACCAAAGGTCAACCAAAGGTCACCCCAAAGGTCACCAAAGGTCACCAAAGGTCACCAAAGGTTCCCAAAGGTCACCCCAAAGGTCACCAAAGGTCACCAAAGGTCACCAAAGGTCACCCCAAAGGTCACCAAAGGTCACCAAAGGTCACCAAAGGTAACCAAAGGTCACCAAAGGTCACCCCAAAGGTCACCAAAGGTCACCAAAGGTCACCAAAGGTCACCAAAGGTCACCAAAGGTCACCCCAAAGGTCACCAAAGGTCACCAAAGGTCACCAAAGGTCACCAAAGGTCACCCCAAAGGTCACCAAAGGTCACCCCAAAGGTCACCAAAGGTCACCAAAGGTCACCCCAAAAATCACCAAAGGTCACTCCAAAGGTCACCAAAGGTCACCAAAGGTCACCAAAGGTCACCAAAGGTCACCAAAGGTCACCCCAAAGGTCACCAAAGGTCACCCCAAAGGTCACCAAAGGTCACCAAAGGTCACCAAAGGTCACCCCAAAGGTCACCAAAGGTCACCCCAAAGGTCACCAAAGGTCACCAAAGGTCACCAAAGGTCACCAAAGGTCACTCCAAAGGTCACCAAAGGTCACCAAAGGTCACCAAAGGTCACCCCAAAGGTCACCAAAGGTCACCCCAAAGGTCACCAAAGGTCACCCCAAAGGTCACCAAAGGTCACCAAAGGTCACCAAAGGTCACCAAAGGTCACCAAAGGTCACCCCAAAGGTCACCAAAGGCCACCAAAGGTCATCAAAGGTCACCAAAGGTCACCCCAAAGGTCACCAAAGGTCACCCCAAAGGTCACCAAAGGTTACCAAAGGTCACCAAAGGTCACCAAAGGTCACCCCAAAGGTCACCAAAGGTCACCCCAAAGGTCACCAAAGGTCACCCCAAAGGTCACCAAAGGTCACCAAAGGACACCCCAAAGGTCACCAAAGGTCACCCCAAAGGTCACCAAAGGTCACCAAAGGTCACAAAAGGTCACCAAAGGTCACCAAAATTCACCAAAGGTCACCAAAGGTTACCCCAAAGGTTACCAAAGGTCACCAAAGGTCACCAAAGGTCACCCCAAAGGTCACCAAAGGTCACCCCAAAGGTCACCGAAGGTCACGAAAGGTTACCAAAGGTCACCAAAGGTCACCCCAAAGGTCACCAAAGGTCACCAAAACTCACCCCAAAGGTCACCAAAGGTCACCAAAGGTCACCAAAGGACACCCCAAAGGTCACCAAAGGTTACCCCAAAGGTCACCAAAGGTCACCAAACCAAAGGTCACCAAAGGTCACCCCAAAGGTCACCAAAGGTCACCAAAGATCACCAAAGGTCACCCCAAAGGTCACCAAAGGTCACCCCAAAGGTCACCAAAGGTCACCCCAAAGGTCACCAAAGGTCACCAAAGGTCACCAAAGGTCACCAAAGGTCACCAAAGGTCACCGAAGGTCAGCCCAAAGGTCACCAAAGGTCACCAAAGGTCACCAAAGGTCACCAAAGGTCACCCCAAAGGTCACCAAAGGTCACCAAAGGTCACCCCAAAGGTCACCAAAGGTCACCAAAGGTCACCAAAGGTCACCAAAGGTCACCCCAAAGGTCACCAAAGGTCACCAAAGGTCACCAAAGGTCACCAAAGGTCACCCCAAAGGTCACCAAAGGTCACCCCAAAGGTCACCAAAGGTCACCAAAGGTCACCAAAGGTCACCAAAGGTCACCCCAAAGGTCACCAAAGGTCACCAAAAGTCACCAAAGGTCACCCCAAAGGTCACCAAAGGTCACCAAAGGTCACCCCAAAGGTCACCAAAGGTCACCAAAGGTCACCAAAGGTCACCAAAGGTCAGCAAAGGTCACCAAAGGTCACCCCAAAGGTCACCAAAGGTCACCCCAAAGGTCACCAAAGGTCACCAAAGGTCACCCCAAAGGTCACTAAAGGTCACCCCAAAGGTCACCAAAAGTCACCAAAGGTCACCAAAGGTCACCAAAGATCACCAAAGATCACCCCAAAGGTCACCAAAGGTCACCAAAGGTCACCAAAGGTCACCAAAGGTCACCCCAAAGGTCACCAAAGGTCACCCCAAAGGTCACCAAAGGTTACCAAAGGTCACCAAAGGTCACCAAAGGTCACCCCAAAGGTCACCAAGGGTCACCTCAAAGGTCACCAAAGGTCACCCCAAAGGTCACCAAAGGTCACCCCAAAGGTCACCAAAGGTCACCAAAGGTCACCCCAAAGGTCACCAAAGGTCACCCCAAAGGTCACCAAAGGTCACCCCAAAAGTACCAAAGGTCACCAAAGGTCACCAAAGGTCACCCCAAAGGTCACCAAAGGTCACCAAAGGTCACCCCAAAGGTCACCAAAGGTCACCAAAGGTCACCAAAGGTCACCAAAGGTCACCAAAGGTCACCAAAGGTCAGCAAAGGTCACCAAAGGTCACCCCAAAGGTCACCCCAAAGGTCACCAAAGGTCACCAAAGGTCACCAAACGTCACCCCAAAGGTCACCAAAGGTCACCAAAGGTCACCAAAGGGTCACCAAAGGTCACCAAAGGTCACCAAAGGTCACCCCAAAGGTCACCAAAGGTCACCCCAAAGGTCACCAAAGGTCACCCCAAACGTCACCAAAGGTCACCAAAGATCACCAAAGGTCACCAAAGGTCACCAAAGGTCGCCCCAAAGGTCACCGAAGGTCACCAAAGGTCACCAAAGGTCACCAAAGGTCACCCCAAAGGTCACCAAAGGTCACCAAAGGTCACCCCAAAGGTCAACAAAGGTCACCAAAGGTCACCAAAGGTCACCAAAGGTCACCCCAAAGGTCACCAAAGGGTCACCCCAAAGGTCACCAAAGGTCACCAAAGGTCACCAAAGGTCACCCCAAAGGTCACCAAAGGTCACCCCAAAGGTCACCAAAGGTCACCCCAAAGGTCACCAAAGGTCACCAAAGGTCACCAAAGGTCACCAAAGGTCACCAAAGGTCACCCCAAAGGTCACCAAAGGACACCCCAAAGGTCACCAAAGGTCACCCCAAAGGTCACCAAAGGTCACCAAAGGTCACCAAAGGTTACCCCAAAGGTCACCAAAGGTCACCCCAAAGGTCACCAAAGGTCACCCCAAAGGTCACCAAAGATCACCCCAAAGGTCACCAAAGGTCACCAAAGGTCACCAAAGGTCACCAAAGGTCACCCCAAAGGTCACCATAGGTCACCCCAAAGGTCACCAAAGGTCACCCCAAAGGTCACCAAAAGTCACCAAAGGTCACCCCAAAGGTCACCAAAGGTCACCAAAGGTCACCCCAAAAGTCACCAAAGGTCACCAAAGGTCACCAAAGGTCACCAAAGGTCACCAAAGGTCACCAAAAGTCACCCCAAAGGTCACCAAAGGTCACCCCAAAGGTCACCAAAGGTCACCCCAAAGGTCACCAAAGGTCACCAAAGGTCACCAACGGTCACCAAAGGTCACCCCAAAGGTCACCAAAGGTCACCCCAAAGGTCACCAAAGGTCACCCCAAAGGTCACCAAAGGTCACCAAAGGTCACCAAAGGTTACCCCAAAGGTCACCAAAGGTCACCCCAAAGGTCACCAAAAGTCACCCCAAAGGTCACCAAAGGTCACCCCAAAGGTCACCAAAGGTCACCCCAAAGGTCACCAAAGGTCACCCCAAAGGTCACCAAAGGTCACCAAAGGTCACCCCAAAGGTCACCAAAGGTCACCAAAGGTCACCAAAGGTCACCAAAGGTCACCAAAGGTCACCCCAAAGGTCACCAAAGGTCACCAAAGGTCACCCCAAAGGTCACCAAAGGTCACCAAAGGTCACCCCAAAGGTCACCAAAGGTCACCAAAGGTCACCATAGGTCACCCCAAAGGTCACCAAAGGTCACCAAAGGTCACCCCAAAGGTCACCCAAGGTCACCAAAGGTCATCAAAGGTTACCCCAAAAGTCACCAAAGGTCACCAAAGGTCACCAAAGGTCACCCCAAAGGTCACCAAAGGTCACGCCAAAGGTCACCAAAGGTTACCCCAAAGGTCACCAAAGGTCACCAAAGGTCACCAAAGGTCACCCCAAAGGTCACCAAAGGTCACCCCAAAGGTCACCAAAGGTCACCCCAAAGGTCACCAAAGGTCACCAAAGATCACCAAAGGTCACCAAAGGTCACCAAAGGTCGCCCCAAAGGTCACCGAAGGTCACCAAAGGTCACCCCAAAGGTCACCAAAGGTCACCAAAGTTCACCCCAAAGGTCAACAAAGGTCACCAAAGGTCACCAAAGGTCACCAAAGGTCACCCCAAAGGTCACCAAAGGTCACCCCAAAGGTCACCAAAGGTCACCAAAGGTCACCAAAGGTCACCCCAAAGGTCACCAAAGGTCACCCCAAAGGTCACCAAAGGTCACCCCAAAGGTCACCAAAGGTCACCAAAGGTCACCAAAGGTCACCAAAGGTCACCCCAAAGGTCACCAAAGGACACCCCAAAGGTCACCAAAGGTCACCCCAAAGGTCACCAAAGGTCACCAAAGGTCACCAAAGGTTACCCCAAAGGTCACCAAAGGTCACCCCAAAGGTCACCAAAGGTCACCCCAAAGGTCACCAAAGGTCACCAAAGGTCACCAAAGGTCACCAAAGGTCACCCCAAAGGTTACCAAAGGTCACCCCAAAGGTCACCAAAGGTCACCAAAAGTCACCAAAGGTCACCCCAAAGGTCACCAAAGGTCACCAAAGGTCACCCCAAAAGTCACCAAAGGTCACCAAAGGTCACCAAAGGTCACCAAAGGTCACCAAAGGTCACCCCAAAGGTCACCAAAGGTCACCCCAAAGGTCACCAAAGGTCACCCCAAAGGTCACCAAAGGTCACCAAAGGTCACCAACTGTCACCAAAGGTCACCCCAAAGGTCACCAAAGGTCACCCCAAAGGTCACCAAAGGTCACCAAAGGTCACCAACTGTCACCAAAGGTCACCCCAAAGGTCACCAAAGGTCACCCCAAAGGTCACCAAAGGTCACTCCAAAGGTCACCAAAGGTCACCAAAGGTCACCAAAGGTTACCCCAAAGGTCACCAAAGGTCACCCCAAAGGTCACCAAAGGTCACCCCAAAGGTCACCAAAGGTCACCCCAAAGGTCACCAAAGGTCACCCCAAAGGTCACCAAAGGGCACCCCAAAGGTCACCCCAAAGGTCACCAAAGGTCACCAAAGGTCACCCCAAAGGTCACCAAAGGTCACCAAAGGTCACCAAAGGTCACCCCAAAGGTCACCCCAAAGGTCACCAAAGGTCACCAAAGGTCACCAAAGGTCACCCCAAAGGTCACCAAAGGTCACCAAAGGACACCCCAAAGGTCACCAAAGGTCACCCCAAAGGTCACCAAAGGTCACCAAAGGTCACCAAAGGTCACTAAAGGGCACCCCAAAGGTCACCAAAGGTCACCAAAGGTCACCCCAAAGGTCACCAAAGGTCACCAAAGGTAACCAACGGTAACCAAAGGTCACCAAAGGTCACCAAAGGTCACCCCAAAGGTCACCAAAAGTCACCAAAGGTCACCCCAAAGGTCACCAAAGGTCACCAAAGGTCACCCCAAAGGTCACCAAAGGTCACCCCAAAGGTCACCAAAGGTCACCCCAAAGGTCTCCAAAGGTCACCAAAGGTCACCAAAGGTCACCAATGGTCACCCCAAAGGTCACCAAAGGTCACCCCAAAGGTCACCAAAGTTGACCCCAAAGGTCACCAAAGGTCGCCAAAGGTCACCCCAAAGGTCACCAAAGGTCACCCCAAAGGTCACCAAAGGTCACCCCAAAGGTCACCAAAGGTCACCAATGGTCACCAAAGGTCACCCCAAAGGTCACCAAAGGTCACCAAAGGTCACCAAAGGTCACCCCAAAGGTCACCAAAGGTCACCAAAGGTCACCCCAAAGGTCACCAAAGGTCACCCCAAAGGTCACCAAAGGTCACCAAAAGTCACCAAAGGTCACTAAAGGGCACCCCAAAGGTCACCAAAGGTCACCAAAGGTCACCCCAAAGGTCACCAAAGGTCACCAAAGGTCACCAACGGTAACCAAAGGTCACCAAAGGTCACCAAAGGTCACGCCAAAAGTCACCAAAGGTCACCAAAGGTCACCCCAAAGGTCACCAAAGGTCACCAAAGGTCACCCCAAAGGTCACCAAAGGTCACCCCAAAGGTCACCAAAGGTCACCCCAAAGGTCACCAAAGGTCACCAAAGGTCACCAAAGGTCACCAAAGGTCACCCCAAAGGTCACCAAAGGTCACCCCAAAGGTCACCAAAGGTGACCCCAAAGGTCACCAAAGGTCACCAAAGGTCACCAAAGGTCACCAAAGGTCACCAAAGGTCACCCCAAAGGTCACCAAAGGTCACCCCAAAGGTCACCAAAGGTCACCCCAAAGGTCACCAAAGGTCACCAAAGGTCACCAAAGGTCACCCCAAAGGTCACCAAAGGTCACCCCAAAGGTCACCAAAGGTCACCCCAAAGGTCACCAAAGGTCACCAAACGTCACCAAAGGTCACCAAAGGTCACCCCAAAGGTCACCAAAGGTCACCAAAGGTCACCAAAGGTCACCAAAGGTCACCAAAGGTCACCCCAAAGGTCACCAAAGGTAACCCCAAAGGTCACCAAAGGTCACCAAAGGTCACCCCAAAGGTCACCAAAGGTCACCCCAAAGGTCACCAAAGGTCACCCCAAAGGTCACCAAAGGTCACCTAAAAGGTCACCAAAGGTCACCAAAGGTCACCTAAAAGGTCACCAAAGGTCACCAAAGGTCACCAAAGGTCACCCCAAAGGTCACCAAAGGTCACCCCAAAGGTCACCAAAGGTCACCTAAAAGGTCACCAAAGGTCACCAAAGGTCACCTAAAAGGTCACCAAAGGTCACCAAAGGTCACCAAAAGTCACCCCAAAGGTCACCAAAGGTCACCCCAAAGGTCACCAAAATTCACCCCAAAGGTTACCAAAGGTCACCAAAGGTCACCAAAGGTCACCCCAAAGGTCACCAAAGGTCACCCCAAAGGTCACCAAAGGTTACCCCAAAGGTCACCAAAGGTCACCAAAGGTCACCAAAGGTCACCAAAGGTCACCCCAAAGGTCAAAAAAGGTCACCCCAAAGGTCACCAAAGGTCACTCCGGTCACCAAAGGTCACCCCAAAGGTCACCAAAGGTCACCCCAAAGGTCACCAAAGGTCACCAAAGGTCACCCCAAAGGTAACCAAAGGTCACCAAAGGTCACCCCAAAGGTCACCAAAGGTCACCAAAGGTCACCCCAAGGGTCACCAAAGGTCACCGAAGGTCACCAAAGGTCACCCCAAAGGTCACCAAAGGTCACCCCAAAGGTAACCAAAGGTCACCAAAGTTCACCCCAAAGGTCACCAAAGGTCACCAAAGGTCACCCCAAAGGTCACCAAAGGTCACCAAGGTCACCAAAGGTCACCAAAGGTCACCCCAAAGGTCACCAAAGGTCACCAAAGGTCACCAAAGGTCACCAAAGGTCACCCCAAAGGTCACCAAAGGTCACCAAAGGTCACCCCAAAGGTCACCAAAGGTCACCCCAAAGGTCACCAAAGGTCACCAAAGGTCACCAAAGGTCACCCCAAAGGTCACCAAAGGTCACCCCAAAGGTCAACAAAGGTCACCCCAAAGGTCACCAAAGGTCACCAAACGTCACCAAAGGTCACCAAAGTTCACCCCAAAGGTCACCAAAGGTCACCAAAGGTCACCAAAGGTCACCCCAAAGGTCACCAAAAGTCACCCCAAAGGTCACCAAAGGTCACCAAAGGTCACCAAAGGTCACCAAAGGTCACCCCAAAGGTCACCAAAGGTCACCCCAAAGGTCACCAAAGGTGACCCCAAAGGTCACCAAAGGTCACCAAAGGTCACCAAAGGTCACCAAAGGTCACCAAAGTCACCCCAAAGGTCACCAAAGGTCACCCCAAAGGTCACCAAAGGTCACCCCAAAGGTCACCAAAGGTCACCAAAGGTCACCAAAGGTCACCCCAAAGGTCACCAAAGGTCACCCCAAAGGTCACCAAAGGTCACCCCAAAGGTCACCAAAGGTCACCAAACGTCACCAAAGGTCACCAAAGGTCACCCCAAAGGTCACCAAGGTCACCAAAGGTCACCAAAGGTCACCAAAGGTCACCAAAGGTCACCCCAAAGGTCACCAAAGGTAACCCCAAAGGTCACCAAAGGTCACCAAAGGTCACCCCAAAGGTCACCAAAGGTCACCCCAAAGGTCACCAAAGGTCACCCCAAAGGTCACCAAAGGTCACCTAAAAGGTCACCAAAGGTCACCAAAGGTCACCTAAAAGGTCACCAAAGGTCACCAAAGGTCACCAAAGGTCACCCCAAAGGTCACCAAAGGTCACCCCAAAGGTCACCAAAGGTCACCTAAAAGGTCACCAAAGGTCACCAAAGGTCACCTAAAAGGTCACCAAAGGTCACCAAAGGTCACCAAAGGTCACCCCAAAGGTCACCAAAGGTCACCCCAAAGGTCACCAAAATTCACCCCAAAGGTCACCAAAGGTCACCAAAGGTCACCAAAGGTCACCCCAAAGGTCACCAAAGGTCACCCCAAAGGTCACCAAAGGTTACCCCAAAGGTCACCAAAGGTCACCAAAGGTCACCAAAGGTCACCAAAGGTCACACCAAAGGTCAAAAAAGGTCACCCCAAAGGTCACCAAAGGTCACCCCGGTCACCAAAGGTTACCCCAAAGGTCACCAAAGGTCACCCCAAAGGTCACCAAAGGTCACCAAAGGTCACCCCAAAGGTAACCAAAGGTCACCAAAGGTCACCCCAAAGGTCACCAAAGGTCACCAAAGGTCACCCCAAGGGTCACCAAAGGTCACCAAAGGTCACCAAAGGTCACCCCAAAGGTCACCAAAGGTCACCCCAAAGGTAACCAAAGGTCACCAAAGGTCACCCCAAAGGTCACCAAAGGTCACCAAAGGTCACCCCAAAGGTCACCAAAGGTCACCAAAGGTCACCAAAGGTCACCAAAGGTCACCCCAAAGGTCACCAAAGGTCACCAAAGGTCACCAAAAGTCACCAAAGGTCACCCCAAAGGTCACCAAAGGTCACCAAAGGTCACCCCAAAGGTCACCAAAGGTCACCCCAAAGGTCACCAAAGGTCACCAAAGGTCACCAAAGGTCACCCCAAAGGTCACCAAAGGTCACCCCAAAGGTCACCAAAGGTCACCCCAAAGGTCACCAAAGGTCACCAAACGTCACCAAAGGTCACCAAAGTTCACCCCAAAGGTCACCAAAGGTCACCAAACGTCACCAAAGGTCACCAAAGGTCACCAAAGGTCACCCCAAAGGTCACCAAAGGTAACCCCAAAGGTCACCAAAGGTCACCAAAGGTCACCAAAGGTCACCCCAAAGGTCACCAAAGGTCACCCCAAAGGTCACCAAAGGTCACCCCAAAGGTCACCAAAGGTCACCAAAGGTCACCCCAAAGGTCACCAAAGGTCACCAAAGGTCACCAAAGGTCACCAAAGGTCACCAAAGGTCACCCCAAAGGTCACCAAAGGTCACCCCAAAGGTCACCAAAGGTCACCTAAAAGGTCACCAAAGGTCACCAAAGGTCACCTAAAAGGTCACCAAAGGTCACCAAAGGTCACCAAATGTCACCCCAAAGGTCACCAAAGGTCACCAAAGGTCACCAAAGGTCACCAAGGGTCACCCCAAAGGTCACCAAAGGTCACCAAAGGTCACCAAAGGTCACCAAAGGTCACCAAAGGTCACCAAAGGTTACCCCAAAGGTCACCAAAGGTCACCAAAGGTCACCCCAAAGGTCACCAAAGGTCACCAAAGGTCACCAAAGGTCACCAAAGGTCACCAAAGGTCACCAAAGGTCACCCCAAAGGTCACCAAAGGTCACCCCAAAGGTCACCAAAGGTCACCAAAGGTCACCAAAGGTCACCCCAAAGGTCACCAAAGGTCACCAAAGGTCACCCCAAAGGTCACCAAAGGTCACCAAAGGTCACCAAAGGTCACCCCAAAGGTCACCAAAGGTCACCCCAAAGGTCACCAAAGGTCACCCCAAAGGTCACCAAAGGTCACCAAAGGTCACCAAAGGTCACCCCAAAGGTCACCAAAGGTCACCCCAAAGGTCACCAAAATTCACCCCAAAGGTCACCAAAGGTCACCAAAGGTTACCAAAGGTCACCAAAGGTCACCAAAGGTCACCACAAAGGTCACCAAAAGTCACCAAAGGTCACCAAAGGTCACCAAAGGTCACCCCAAAGGTCACCAAAGGTCACCAAAGGTCACCAAAGTTCACCAAAGGTTACCAAAGGTCACCAAAGTTAACCAAAGGTCACCAAAGGTCACCCCAAAGGTCACCAAAGGTCACCAAAGGTCACCAAAGTTCACCAAAGGTTACCAAAGGTCACCAAAGGTCACCAAAAGTCACCAAAGGTCACCAAAGGTCACCCCAAAGGTCACCAAAGGTCACCCCAAAGGTCACCAAAGGTTACCCCAAAGGTCACCAAAGGTCACCAAAGGTCACCAAAGGTCACCAAAGGTCACCCCAAAGGTCACCAAAGGTCACCCCAAAGGTCACCAAAGGTCACCCCAAAGGTCACCAAAGGTCACCAAAGGTCACCAAAGGTCACCCCAAAGGTAACCAAAGGTCACCAAAGGTCACCCCAAAGGTCACCAAAGGTCACCAAAGGTCACCCCAAGGGTCACCAAAGGTCACCAAAGGTCACCAAAGGTCACCCCAAAGGTCACCAAAGGTCACCCCAAAGGTAACCAAAGGTCACCAAAGGTCACCCCAAAGGTCACCAAAGGTCACCAAAGGTCACCCCAAAGGTCACCAAAGGTCACCAAAGGTCACCAAAGGTCACCAAAGGTCACCCCAAAGGTCACCAAAGGTCACCAAAGGTCACCAAAGGTCACCAAAGGTCACCCCAAAGGTCACCAAAGGTCACCAAAGGTCACCCCAAAGGTCACCAAAGGTCACCCCAAAGGTCACCAAAGGTCACCAAAGGTCACCAAAGGTCACCCCAAAGGTCACCAAAGGTCACCAAACGTCACCAAAGGTCACCAAAGTTCACCCCAAAGGTCACCAAAGGTCACCAAAGGTCACCAAAGGTCACCAAAGGTCACCAAAGGTCACCCCAAAGGTCACCAAAGGTAACCCCAAAGGTCACCAAAGGTCACCAAAGGTCACCAAAGGTCACCCCAAAGGTCACCAAAGGTCTCCAAAGGTCACCAAAGGTCACCCCAAAGGTCACCAAAGGTCACCAAAGGTCACCCCAAAGGTCACCAAAGGTCACCAAAGGTCACCCCAAAGGTCACCAAAGGTCACCAAAGGTCACCAAAGGTCACCCCAAAGGTCACCAAACGTCACCCCATAGGTCACCAAAGGTCACCCCAAAGGTCACCAAAGGTCACCCCAAAGGTCACCAAAGGTCACCAAAGGTCACCCCAAAGGTCACCAAAGGTCACCAAAGGTCACCAAAGGTCATCAAAGGTTACCCCAAAGGTCACCAAAGGTCACCAAAGGTCACCAAAGGTCACCCCAAAGGTCACCAAAGGTCACCAAAGTTCACCAAAGTTCACCAAAGGTTACCAAAGGTCACCAAAGGTAACCAATGGTCACCAAAGCTCACCCCAAAGGTCACCAAAAGTCACCAAAGGTCACCAAAGTTCACCAAAGGTTACCCCAAAGGTCACCAAAGGTTACCAAAGGTCACCAAAGGTCACCAAAGGTTACCCCAAAGGTCACCAAAGGTCACCAAAGGTCACCAAAGGTCACCCCAAAGGTCACCAAAGGTCACGCCAAAGGTCACCAAAGGTTACCCCAAAGGTCACCAAAGGTCACCAAAGGTCACCAAAGGTCACCCCAAAGGTCACCAAAGGTCACCCGAAAGGTCACCAAAGGTCACCCCAAAGGTCACCAAAGGTCACCAAAGATCACCAAAGGTCACCAAAGGTCACCAAAGGTCGCCCCAAAGGTCACCGAAGGTCACCAAAGGTCACCAAAGGTCACCAAAGGTCACCCCAAAGGTCACCAAAGGTCACCAAAGGTCACCCCAAAGGTCAACAAAGGTCACCAAAGGTCACCAAAGGTCACCAAAGGTCACCAAAGGTCACCAAAGGTCACCAAAGGTCACCCCAAAGGTCACCAAAGGTCACCCCAAAGGTCACCAAAGGTCACCAAAGGTCACCAAAGGTCACCAAAGGTCACCAAAAGTCACCAAAGGTCACCCCAAAGGTCACCAAAGGTCACCAAAGGTCACCCCAAAGGTCACCAAAGGTCACCAAAGGTCACCAAAGGTCACCAAAGGTCAGCAAAGGTCACCAAAGGTCACCCCAAAGGTCACCAAAGGTCACCCCAAAGGTCACCAAAGGTCACCAAAGGTCACCCCAAAGGTCACCAAAGGTCACCCCAAAGGTCACCAAAAGTCACCAAAGGTCACCAAAGGTCACCAAAGATCACCAAAGGTCACCCCAAAGGTCACCAAAGGTCGCCAAAGGTCACCAAAGGTCACCAAAGGTCACCCCAAAGGTCACCAAAGGTCACCCCAAAGGTCACCAAAGGTTACCAAAGGTCACCAAAGGTCACCAAAGGTCACCCCAAAGGTCACCAAAGGTCACCCCAAAGGTCACCAAAGGTCACCCCAAAGGTCACCAAAGGTCACCCCAAAGGTCACCAAAGGTCACCAAAGGTCACCCCAAAGGTCACCAAAGGTCACCCCAAAGGTCACCAAAGGTCACCCCAAAAGTACCAAAGGTCACCAAAGGTCACCAAAGGTCACCCCAAAGGTCACCAAAGGTCACCAAAGGTCACCCCAAAGGTCACCAAAGGTCACCAAAGGTCACCAAAGGTCACCAAAGGTCACCAAAAATCACCCCAAAGGTCACCAAAGGTCACCCCAAAGGTCACCAAAGGTCACCAAAGGTCACCAAAGGTCACCAAAGGTCACATCAAAGGTCACCAAAGGTCACCAAAGGTCACCAAAGGTCACCAAAGGTCACCCCGAAGGTCACCAAAGGTCACCAAAGGTCACCCCAAAGGTCACCAAAGGTCACCAAAGGTCACCCCAAAGGTCACCAAAGGTCACCCCAAAGGTCACCAAAGGTCACCCCAAAGGTCACCAAAGGTCACCAAAGGTCACCCCAAAGGTCACCAAAGGTCACCCCAAAGGTCACCAAAGGTCACCCCAAAGGTCACCAAAGGTCACCAAAGGTCACCAAAGGTCACCCCAAAGGTCACCAAAGGTCACCAAAGGTCACCAAAGGTCACCAAAGGTCACCCCAAAGGTCACCAAAGGTCACCAAAGGTCACCAAAGGTCACCCCAAAGGTCACCAAAGGTCACCCCAAAGGTCACCAAAGGTCACCCCAAAGGTCACCAAAGGTCACCCCAAAGGTCATTAAAGGTCACCAAAGGTCACCCCAAAGGTAACCAAAGGTCACCAAAGGTCACCCCAAAGGTCACCAAAGGTTACCAAAGGTCACCAAAGGTCACCAAAGGTCACCCCAAAGGTCACCAAAGGTCACCAAAGGTCACCAAAGTTCACCAAAGGTTACCCCAAAGGTCACCAAAGGTTACCAAAGGTCACCAAAGGTCACCAAAGGTTACCCCAAAGGTCACCAAAGGTCACCAAAGGTCACCAAAGGTCACCAAAGGTCACCAAAGGTCACCAAAGGTCACCAAAGGTCACTCCAAAGGTCACCAAAGGTCACCAAAGGTCACCCCAAAGGTCACTCCAAAGGTCACCAAAGGTCACCAAAGGTCACCAAAGGTCACCCCAAAGGTCACCAAAGGTCACCCCAAAGGTCACCAAAGGTCACCAAAGGTCACCAAAGGTCACCAAAGGTCACCCCAAAGGTCACCAAAGGTTACCAAAGGTCACCAAAGGTCACCAAAGGTCACCCCAAAGGTCACCAAAGGTCACCCCAAAGGTCACCAAAGGTCACCCCAAAGGTCACCAAAGGTCACCCCAAAGGTCACCAAAAGTCACCAAAGGTCACCCCAAAGGTCACCAAAGGTCACCCCAAAGGTCACCAAAGGTCACCAAAGGTCACCAAAGGTCACCAAAGGTCACCAAAGGTCACCCCAAAGGTCACCAAAGGTCACCAAAGGTCACCCCAAAGGTCACCAAAATTTACCAAAGTTCACCAAAAGTCACCAAAGGTCACCCCAAAGGTCACCAAAGGTCACCCCAAAGGTCACCAAAGGTCACCAAAGGTCACCAAAGGTCACCAAAGGTCACCCCAAAAGTCACCAAAGGTCACCCCAAACGTCACCAAAGGTCACCCCAAAGGTCACCAAAGGTCACCCCAAAGGTCACCAAAGGTCACCAAACGTCACCAAAGGTCACCAAAGGTCACCCCAAAGGTCACCAAAGGTCACCAAAGGTCACCAAAGGTCACCAAAGGTCACCAAAGGTCACCAAAGGTCACCCCAAAGGTCACCAAAGGTAACCCCAAAGGTCACCAAAGGTCACCAAAGGTCACCAAAGGTCACCCCAAAGGTCACCAAAGGTCACCCCAAAGGTCACCAA
Organism: Agriotes lineatus; assembly: GCA_940337035.1. Taxonomy (NCBI): domain Eukaryota; kingdom Metazoa; phylum Arthropoda; class Insecta; order Coleoptera; family Elateridae; genus Agriotes; species Agriotes lineatus. The sequence continues at coordinate 26,874 of CALNHX010009772.1, forward strand.
AGATCACCCCAAAGGTCACCAAAGGTCACCAAAGGTCACCCCAAAGGTCACCAAAGGTCACCAAAGGTCACCAAAGGTCACCAAAGGTCACCAAAGGTCACCCCAAAGGTCACCAAAGGTCACCCCAAAGGTCACCAAAGGTCACCTAAAAGGTCACCAAAGGTCACCAAAGGTCACCTAAAAGGTCACCAAAGGTCACCAAAGGTCACCAAAGGTCACCCCAAAGGTCACCAAAGGTCACCCCAAAGGTCACCAAAGGTTACCCCAAAGGTCACCAAAGGTCACCAAAGGTCACCAAAGGTCACCCCAAAGGTCACCAAAGGTCACCCCAAAGGTCACCAAAGGTCACCCCAAAGGTCACCAAAGGTCACCAAAGGTCACCCCAAAGGTAACCAAAGGTCACCAAAGGTCACCCCAAAGGTCACCAAAGGTCACCAAAGGTCACCCCAAAGGTCACAAAAGGTCACCAAAGGTCACCAAAGGTCACCAAAGGTCACCCCAAAGGTCACCAAAGGTCACCAAAGGTCACCAAAGGTCACCAAAGGTCACCCCAAAGGTCACCAAAGGTCACCAAAGGTCACCCCAAAGGTCACCAAAGGTCACCCCAAAGGTCACCAAAGGCCACCAAAGGTCACCAAAGGTCACCCCAAAGGTCACCAAAGGTCACCCCAAAGGTCACCAAAGGTCACCCAAAGGTCACCAAAGGTCACCAAACGGCACCAAAGGTCACCAAAGGTCACCCCAAAGGTCACCAAAGGTCACCAAAGGTCACCAAAGGTCACCAAAGGTCACCAAAGGTCTCCCCAAAGGTCACCAAAGGTAACCCCAAAGGTCACCAAAGGTCACCAAAGGTCACCAAAGGTCACCCCAAAGGTCACCAAAGGTCACCCCAAAGGTCACCAAAGGTCACCCCAAAGGTCACCAAAGGTCACCAAAGGTCACCCCAAAGGTCACCAAAGGTCACCAAAGGTCACCAAAGGTCACCAAAGGTCACCAAAGGTCACCTCAAAGGTCACCAAAGGTCACCCCAAAGGTCACCAAAGGTCACCTAAAAGGTCACCAAAGGTCACCAAAGGTCACCTAAAAGGTCACCAAAGGTCACCAAAGGTCACCAAAGGTCACCCAAAGGTCACCAAAGGTCACCCCAAAGGTCACCAAATTCACCCCAAAGGTCACCAAAGGTCACCAAAGGTCACCAAAGGTCACCCCAAAGGTCACCAAAGGTCACCCCAAAGGTCACCAAAGGTTACCCCAAAGGTCACCAAAGGTCACCAAAGGTCACCAAAGGTCACCAAAGGTCACCCCAAAGGTCACCAAAGGTCACCCCAAAGGTCACCAAAGGTCACCCCAAAGGTCACCAAAGGTCACCCCAAAGGTCACCAAAGGTCACCAAAGGTCACCCAAAGGTAACCAAAGGTCACCAAAGGTCACCCAAAGGTCACCAAAGGTCACCAAAGGTCACCCCAAAGGTCACCAAAGGTCACCAAAGGTCACCAAAGGTCACCAAAGGTCACCCCAAAGGTCACCAAAGGTCACCAAAGGTCACCAAAGGTCACCAAAGGTCACCCCAAAGGTCACCAAAGGTCACCAAAGGTCACCCCAAAGGTCACCAAAGGTCACCAAAGGTCACCAAAGGTCACCAAAGGTCACCAAAGGTAACCAAAGGTCACCCCAAAGGTCACCAAAGGTCACCCCAAAGGTCACCAAAGGTCACCAAAGGTCACCAAAGGTCACCAAAGGTCACCCCGAGGGTCACCAAAGGTCACCAAAGGTCACCCCAAAGGTCACCAAAGGTCACCAAAGGTCACCAAAGGTCACCCCAAAGGTCACCAAAGGTCACCCCAAAGGTCACCAAAGGTCACCCCAAAGGTCACCAAAGGTCACCAAAGGTCACCAAAGGTCACCCCAAAGGTCACCAAAGGTCACCCCAAAGGTCACCAAAATTCACCCCAAAGGTCACCAAAGGTCACCAAAGGTCACCAAAGGTCACCAAAGGTCACCAAAGGTCACCAAAGGTCACCCCAAAGGTTACCAAAGGTCACCAAAGGTCACCAAAGTTCACCAAAGGTTACCAAAGGTCACCAAAGGTAACCAAAGGTCACCAAAGGTCACCCCAAAGGTCACCAAAGGTCACCAAAGGTCACCAAAGTTCACCAAAGGTTACCAAAGGTCACCAAAGGTCACCAAAAGTCACCAAAGGTCACCAAAGGTCACCCCAAAGGTCACCAAAGGTCACCCCAAAGGTCACCAAAGGTTACCCCAAAGGTCACCAAAGGTCACCAAAGGTCACCAAAGGTCACCAAAGGTCACCCCAAAGGTCACCAAAGGTCACCCTAAAGGTCACCAAAGGTCACCCCAAAGGTCACCAAAGGTCACCAAAGGTCACCAAAGGTCACCGAAGGTCAGCCCAAAGGTCACCAAAGGTCACCAAAGGTCACCAAAGGTCACCAAAGGTCACCCCAAAGGTCACCAAAGGTCACCAAAGGTCACCCCAAAGGTCACCAAAGGTCACCAAAGGTCACCAAAGGTCACCAAAGGTCACCCCAAAGGTCACCAAATGTCACCAAAGGTCACCAAAGGTCACCAAAGGTCACCCCAAAGGTCACCAAAGGTCACCCCAAAGGTCACCAAAGGTCACCAAAGGTCACCAAAGGTCACCAAAGGTCACCCCAAAGGTCACCAAAGGTCACCAAAAGTCACCAAAGGTCACCCCAAAGGTCACCAAAGGTCACCAAAGGTCACCCCAAAGGTCACCAAAGGTCACCAAAGGTCACCAAAGGTCAACAAAGGTCAGCAAAGGTCACCAAAGGTCACCCCAAAGGTCACCAAAGGTCACCCCAAAGGTCACCAAAGGTCACCAAAGGTCACCCCAAAGGTCACCAAAGGTCACCCCAAAGGTCACCAAAAGTCACCAAAGGTCACCAAAGGTCACCAAAGATCACCAAAGGTCACCCCAAAGGTCACCAAAGGTCACCAAAGGTCACCAAAGGTCACCAAAGGTCACCCCAAAGGTCACCAAAGGTCACCCCAAAGGTCACCAAAGGTTACCAAAGGTCACCAAAGGTCACCAAAGGTCACCCCAAAGGTCACCAAAGGTCACCCCAAAGGTCACCAAAGGTCACCCCAAAGGTCACCAAAGGTCACCCCAAAGGTCACCAAAGGTCACCAAAGGTCACCCCAAAGGTCACCAAAGGTCACCCCAAAGGTCACCAAAGGTCACCCCAAAAGTACCAAAGGTCACCAAAGGTCACCAAAGGTCACCCCAAAGGTCACCAAAGGTCACCAAAGGTCACCCCAAAGGTCACCAAAGGTCACCAAAGGTCACCAAAGGTCACCAAAAATCACCCCAAAGGTCACCAAAGGTCACCCCAAAGGTCACCAAAGGTCACACCAAAGGTCACCAAAGGTCACCCCAAAGGTCACCAAAGGTCACCCCAAAGGTCACCAAAGGTCACCCCAAAGGTCACCAAAGGTCACCAAAAGTCACCAAAGGTCACCCCAAGGGTCACCAAAGGTCACCAAAGGTCACCCCAAAGGTCACCAAAGGTCACCAAAGGTCACCAAAGGTCACCAAAGGTCAGCAAAGGTCACCAAAGGTCACCCCAAAGGTCACCAAAGGTCACCCCAAAGGTCACCAAAGGTCACCAAAGGTCACCCCAAAGGTCACCAAAGGTCACCGAAGATCACCAAAGGTCACCCCAAAGGTCACCAAAGGTCACCAAAGGTCACCAAAGGTCACCAAAGGTCACCCCAAAGGTCACCAAAGGTCACCCCAAAGGTCACCAAAGGTCACCCCAAAGGTCACCAAAGGTCACCAAAGGTCACCAAAGGTCACCAAAGGTCACCGAAGGTCAGCCCAAAGGCACCAAAGGTCACCAAAGGTCACCAAAGGTCACCCCAAAGGTCACCAAAGGTCACCAAAGGTCACCCCAAAGGTCACCAAAGGTCACCAAAGGTCACCAAAGGTCACCAAAGGTCACCCCAAAGGTCACCAAAGGTCACCAAAGGTCACCAAAGGTCACCAAAGGTCACCCCAAAGGTCACCAAAAGTCACCCCAAAGGTCACCAAAGGTCACCAAAGGTCACCAAAGGTCACCAAAGGTCACCCCAAAGGTCACCAAAGGTCACCAAAAGTCACCAAAGGTCACCCCAAAGGTCACCAAAGGTCACCAAAGGTCACCCCAAAGGTCACCAAAGGTCACCAAAGGTCACCAAAGGTCACCAAAGGTCAACAAAGGTCACCAAAGGTCACCCCAAAGGTTACCAAAGGTCACCCCAAAGGTCACCAAAGGTCACCAAAGGTCACCCCAAAGGTCACTAAAGGTCACCCCAAAGGTCACCAAAAGTCACCAAAGGTCACCAAAGGTCACCAAAGATCACCAAAGGTCACCCCAAAGGTCACCAAAGGTCACCAAAGGTTACCAAAGGTCACCAAAGGTCACCCCAAAGGTCACCAAAGGTCACCCCAAAGGTCACCAAAGGTTACCAAAGGTCACCAAAGGTCACCAAAGGTCACCCCAAAGGTCACCAAGGGTCACCTCAAAGGTCACCAAAGGTCACCCCAAAGGTCACCAAAGGTCACCCCAAAGGTCACCAAAGGTCACCAAAGGTCACCCCAAAGGTCACCAAAGGTCACCCCAAAGGTCACCAAAGGTCACCCCAAAAGTACCAAAGGTCACCAAAGGTCACCCCAAAGGTCACCAAAGGTCACCAAAGGTCACCCCAAAGGTCACCAAAGGTCACCAAAGGTCACCAAAGGTCACCAAAGGTCACCAAAGGTCACCAAAGGTCACCAAAGGTCACCAAAGGTCACCCCAAAGGTCACCAAAGGTCACCCCAAAGGTCACCAAAGGTCACCAAAGGTCACCAAACGTCACCCCAAAGGTCACCAAAGGTCACCAAAGGTCACCCCAAAGGTCACCAAAGGTCACCAAAAGTCACCAAAGGTCACCCCAAAGGTCACCAAAGGTCACCAAAGGTCACCCCAAAGGTCACCAAAGGTCACCAAAGGTCACCAAAGGTCACCAAAGTTCAGCAAAGGTCACCAAAGGTCACCCCAAAGGTCACCAAAGGTCACCCCAAAGGTCACCAAAGGTCACCAAAGGTCACCCCAAAGGTCACCAAAGGTCACCCCAAAGGTCACCAAAAGTCACCAAAGGTCACCAAAGGTCACCAAAGATCACCAAAGGTCACCCCAAAGGTCACCAAAGGTCACCAAAGGTCACCAAAGGTCACCAAAGGTCACCCCAAAGGTCACCAAAGGTCACCCCAAAGGTCACCAAAGGCTACCAAAGGTCACCAAAGGTCACCAAAGGTCACCCCAAAGGTCACCAAAGGTTACCTCAAAGGTCACCAAAGGTCACCCCAAAGGTCACCAAAGGTCACCCCAAAGGTCACCAAAGGTCACCAAAGGTCACCCCAAAGGTCACCAAAGGTCACCCCAAAGGTCACCATAGGTTACCCCAAAAGTACCAAAGGTCACCAAAGGTCACCAAAGGTCACCCCAAAGGTCACCAAAGGTCACCAAAGGTCACCCCAAAGGTCACCAAAGGTCACCAAAGGTCACCAAAGGTCACCAAAGGTCACCAAAGGTCACCAAAGGTCAGCAAAGGTCACCAAAGGTCACCCCAAAGGTCACCAAAGGTCACCCCAAAGGTAACCAAAGGTCACCAAAGGTCACCAAACGTCACCCCAAAGGTCACCAAAGGTCACCAAAGGTCACCAAAGGTCACCCCAAAGGTCACCAAAGGTCACCCCAAAGGTCACCAAAAGTCACCAAAGGTCACCAAAGGTCACCAAAGATCACCAAAGGTCACCCCAAAGGTCACCAAAGGTCACCAAAGGTCACCAAAGGTCACCAAAGGTCACCCCAAAGGTCACCAAAGGTCACCCCAAAGGTCACCAAAGGTTACCAAAGGTCACCAAAGGTCACCAAAGGTCACCAAAGGTCACCCCAAAGGTCACCAAAGGTCACCAAAGGTCACCAAAGGTCACCCCAAAGGTCACCAAAGGTCACCCCAAAGGTCACCAAAGGTGACCCCAAAGGTCACCAAAGGTCACCAAAGGTCACCAAAGGTCACCAAGGGTTACCCCAAAGGTCACCAAAGGTCACCCCAAAGGTCACCAAAGGTCACCCCAAAGGTCACCAAAGGTCACCAAAGGTCACCAAAGGTCACCCCAAAAGTCACCAAAGGTCACCCCAAAGGTCACCAAAGGTCACCCCAAAGGTCACCAAGGGTCACCAAACGTCACCAAAGGTCACCAAAGGTCACCAAAGGTCACCAAAGGTCACCAAAGGTCACCCCAAAGGTCACCAAAGGTAACCCCAAAGGTCACCAAAGGTCACCAAAGGTCACCAAAGGTCACCCCAAAGGTCACCAAAGGTCACCCCAAAGGTCACCAAAGGTCACCCCAAAGGTCACCAAAGGTCACCAAAGGTCACCCCAAAGGTCACCAAAGGTCACCAAAGGTCACCAAAGGTCACCAAAGGTCACCAAAGGTCACCCCAAAGGTCACCAAAGGTCACCCCAAAGGTCACCAAAGGTCACCTAAAAGGTCACCAAAGGTCACCAAAGGTCACCTAAAAGGTCACCAAAGGTCACCAAAGGTCACCAAAGGTCACCCCAAAGGTCACCAAAGGTCACCCCAAAGGTCACCAAAATTCACCCCAAAGGTCACCAAAGGTCACCAAAGGTCACCAAAGGTCACCCCAAAGGTCACCAAAGGTCACCCCAAAGGTCACCAAAGGTTACCCCAAAGGTCACCAAAGGTCACCAAAGGTCACCAAAGGTCACCAAAGGTCACCCCAAAGGTCACCAAAGGTCACCCCAAAGGTCACCAAAGGTCACCCCAAAGGTCACCAAAGGTCACCCCAAAGGTCATTAAAGGTCACCAAAGGTCACCCCAAAGGTAACCAAAGGTCACCAAAGGTCACCCCAAAGGTCACCAAAGGTCACCAAAGGTCACCCCAAAGGTCACCAAAGGTCACCAAAGGTCACCAAAGTTCACCAAAGGTTACCCCAAAGGTCACCAAAGGTTACCAAAGGTCACCAAAGGTCACCAAAGGTTACCCCAAAGGTCACCAAAGGTCACCAAAGGTCACCAAAGGTCACCCCAAAGGTCACTAAAGGTCACCCCAAAGGTCACCAAAGGTCACCCCAAAGGTCACCAAAGGTCACCCCAAAGGTCACCAAAGGTCACCAAAGATCACCAAAGGTCACCAAAGGTCACCAAAGATCGCCCCAAAGGTCACCAAAGGTCACCAAAGGTCACCAAAGGTCACCAAAGGTCACCCCAAAGGTCACCAAAGGTCACCAAAGGTCACCCCAAAGGTCAACAAAGGTCACCAAAGGTCACCAAAGGTCACCAAAGGACACCCCAAAGGTCACCAAAGGTCACCCCAAAGGTCACCAAAGGTCACCAAAGGTCACCAAAGGTCACCCCAAAGGTCACCAAAGGTCACCCCAAAGGTCACCAAAGGTCACCCCAAAGGTCACCAAAGGTCACCAAAGGTCACCCCAAAGGTCACCAAAGGTCACCAAAGGTCACCAAAGGTCACCAAAGGTCACCCCAAAGGTCACCAAAGGTCACCAAAGGTCACCCCAAAGGTCACCAAAGGTCACCAAAGGTCACCCCAAAGGTCACCAAAGGTCACCAAAGGTCACCCCAAAGGTCACCAAAGGTCACCAAAGGTCACCAAAGGTCACCCCAAAGGTCACCAAACGTCACCCCAAAGGTCACCAAAGGTCACCCCAAAGGTCACCAAAGGTCACCCCAAAGGTCACCAAAGGTCACCAAAGGTCACCCCAAAGGTCACCAAAGGTCACCAAAGGTCACCAAAGGTCATCGAAGGTTACCCCAAAGGTCACCAAAGGTCACCAAAGGTCACCAAAGGTCACCCCAAAGGTCACCAAAGGTCACCAAAGGTCACCAAAGTTCACCAAAGGTTACCAAAGGTCACCAAAGGTAACCAATGGTCACCAAAGCTCACCCCAAAGGTTACCAAAAGTCACCAAAGGTCACCAAAGTTCACCAAAGGTTACCCCAAAGGTCACCAAAGGTTACCAAAGGTCACCAAAGGTCACCAAAGGTTACCCCAAAGGTCACCAAAGGTCACCAAAGGTCACCAAAGGTCACCCCAAAGGTCACCAAAGGTCACGCCAAAGGTCACCAAAGGTTACCCCAAAGGTCACCAAAGGTCACCAAAGGTCACCAAAGGTCACCCCAAAGGTCACCAAAGGTCACCCGAAAGGTCACCAAAGGTCACCCCAAAGGTCACCAAAGGTCACCAAAGATCACCAAAGGTCACCAAAGGTCACCAAAGGTCGCCCCAAAGGTCACCGAAGGTCACCAAAGGTCACCAAAGGTCACCAAAGGTCACCCCAAAGGTCACCAAAGGTCACCAAAGGTCACCCCAAAGGTCAACAAAGGTCACCAAAGGTCACCAAAGGTCACCAAAGGTCACCCCAAAGGTCACCAAAGGTCACCCCAAAGGTCACCAAAGGTCACCAAAAGTCACCAAAGGTCACCAAAGGTCACCAAAGGACACCCCAAAGGTCACCAAAGGTCACCCCAAAGGTCACCAAAGGTCACCAAAGGACACCCCAAAGGTCACCAAAGGTCACCCCAAAGGTCACCAAAGGTCACCAAAGGTCACCAAAGGTTACCCCAAAGGTCACCAAAGGTCACCCCAAAGGTCACCAAAGGTCACCCCAAAGGTCACCAAAGGTCACCAAAGGTCACCAAAGGTCACCAAAGGTCACCAAAGGTCACCCCAAAGGTCACCAAAGGTCACCCCAAAGGTCACCAAAGGTCAGCCCAAAGGTCACCAAAAGTTACCATAGGTCACCCCAAAGGTCACCAAAGGTCACCAAAGGTCACCCCAAAAGTCACCAAAGGTCACCAAAGGTCACCAAAGGTCACCAAAGGTCACCAAAGGTCACCAAAGGTCACCAAAGGTCACCCCAAAGGTCACCAAAGGTCACCAAAGGTCACCAAAGGTCACCAAAGGACACCCCAAAGGTCACCAAAGGTCACCAAAGGTCACCCCAAAGGTCACCAAAGGTCACCAAAGGTCACCAAAGGTCACCCCAAAGGTCACCAAAGGTCACCAAAGGTCACCCCAAAGGTCACCAAAGGTCACCAAAGGTCACCCCAAAGGTCACCAAAGGTCACCAAAAGTCACCCCAAAGGTCACCAAAGGTCACCAAAGGTCACCAACGGTCACCAAAGGTCACCCCAAAGGTCACCAAACGTCACCCCAAAGGTCACCAAAGGTCACCCCAAAGGTCACCAAAGGTCACCCCAAAGGTCACCAAAGGTCACCAAAGGTCACCCCAAAGGTCACCAAAGGTCACCAAAGGTCACCAAAGGTCACCAAAAGTCACCAAAGGTCACCAAAGGTCACCAAAGGACACCCCAAAGGTCACCAAAGGTCACCCCAAAGGTCACAAAGGTCACCAAAGGTCACCAAAGGTTACCCCAAAGGTCACCAAAGGTCACCCCAAAGGTCACCAAAGGTCACCAAAGGTCACCAAAGGTCACCCCAAAGGTCACCAAAGGTCACCCCAAAGGTCACCAAAGGTCAACAAAGGTCACCCCAAAGGTCACCAAAGGTCACCAAAGGTCACCCCAAAGGTCACCAAAGGTCACCAAAGGTCACCCCAAAGGTAACCAAAGGTCACCAAAGGTCACCCCAAAGGTCACCAAAGGTCACCAAAGGTCACCCCAAAGGTCACCAAAGGTCACCAAAGGTCACCAAAGGTCACCAAAGGTCACCAAAGGTCACCAAAGGTCACCAAAGGTCACCAAAGGTCACCAAAGGTCACCCCAAAGGTCACCAAAGGTCACCCCAAAGGTCACCAAAGGTCACCCCAAAGGTCACCAAAGGTCACCAAAGGTCACCAAAGGTCACCCCAAAGGTCACCAAAGGTCACCAAAGGTCACCCCAAAGGTCACCAAAGGTCACCAAAGGTCACCAAAGGTCACCCCAAAGGTCACCAAAGGTCACCCCAAAGGTCACCAAAGGTCACCCCAAAGGTCACCAAAGGTCACCAAAGGTCACCAAAGGTCACCCCAAAGGTCACCAAAGGTCACCCCAAAGGTCACCAAAATTCACCCCAAAGGTCACCAAAGGTCACCAAAGGTCACCAAAGGTCACCAAAGGTCACCCCAAAGGTTACCAAGGTCACCAAAGGTCACCAAAGGTCACCAAAGGTCACCCCAAAGGTCACCAAAGGTCACCAAAGGTCACCAAAGTTCACCAAAGGTTACCCAAGGTCACCAAAGGTAACCAAAGGTCACCAAAGGTAACCAAAGGTCACCAAAGGTCACTCCAAAGGTCACCAAAGGTCACCAAAGGTCACCAAAGTTCACCAAAGGTTACCAAAGGTCACCAAAGGTCACCAAAAGTCACCAAAGGTCACCAAAGGTCACCCCAAAGGTCACCAAAGGTCACCCCAAAGGTCCCCAAAGGTTACCCCAAAGGTCACCAAAGGTCACCCTAAAGGTCACCAAAGGTCACCCCAAAGGTCACCAAAGTTCACCAAAGGTCACCAAAGGTCACCAAAGGTCACCGAAGGTCAGCCCAAAGGTCACCAAAGGTCACCAAAGGTCACCAAAGGTCACCAAAGGTCACCCCAAAGGTCACCAAAGGTCACCAAAGGTCACCCCAAAGGTCACCAAAGGTCACCAAAGGTCACCAAAGGTCACCAAAGGTCACCCCAAAGGTCACCAAAGGTTACCAAAGGTCACCAAAGGTCACCAAAGGTCACCCCAAAGGTCACCAAAGGTCACCCCAAAGGTCACCAAAGGTCACCAAAGGTCACCAAAGGTCACCAAAGGTCACCCCAAAGGTCACCAAAGGTCACCAAAAGTCACCAAAGGTCACCCCAAAGGTCACCAAAGGTCACCAAAGGTCACCCCAAAGGTCACCAAAGGTCACCAAAGGTCACCAAAGGTCACCAAAGGTCAGCAAAGGTCACCAAAGGTCACCCCAAAGGTCACCAAAGGTCACCCCAAAGGTCACCAAAGGTCACCAAAGGTCACCCCAAAGGTCACCAAAGGTCACCCCAAAGGTCACCAAAAGTCACCAAAGGTCACCAAAGGTCACCAAAGATCACCAAAGGTCACCCCAAAGGTCACCAAAGGTCACCAAAGGTCACCAAAGGTCACCCCAAAGGTCACCAAAGGTCACCCCAAAGGTCACCAAATGTTACCAAAGGTCACCAAAGGTCACCAAAGGTCACCCCAAAGGTCACCAAAGGTCACCCAAAGGTCACCAAAGGTCACCCCAAAGGTCACCAAAGGTCACCAAAGGTCACCCCAAAGGTCACCAAAGGTCACCCCAAAGGTCACCAAAGGTCACCCCAAAAGTACCAAAGGTCACCAAAGGTCACCAAAGGTCACCCCAAAGGTCGCCAAAGGTCACCAAAGGTCACCCCAAAGGTCACCAAAGGTCACCAAAGGTCACCAAAGGTCACCAAAGGTCACCAAAAATCACCCCAAAGGTCACCAAAGGTCACCCCAAAGGTCACCAAAGGTCACACCAAAGGTCACCAAAGGTCACCCCAAAGGTCACCAAAGGTCACCCCAAAGGTCACCAAAGGTCACCAAAGGTCACCAAAGGTCACCCCAAAGGTCACCAAAGGTCACCAAAAGTCACCAAAGGTCACCCCAAAGGTCACCAAAGGTCACCAAAGGTCACCCCAAAGGTCACCAAAGGTCACCAAAGGTCACCAAAGGTCACCAAAGGTCACCCCAAAGGTCACCAAAGGTCACCAAAGGTCACCAAAGTTCACCAAAGGTTACCAAAGGTCACCAAAGGTAACCAATGGTCACCAAAGCTCACCCCAAAGGTTACCAAAAGTCACCAAAGGTCACCTAAGTTCACCAAAGGTTACCCCAAAGGTCACCAAAGGTTACCAAAGGTCACCAAAGGTCACCAAAGGTTACCCCAAAGGTCACCAAAGGTCACCAAAGGTCACCAAAGGTCACCCCAAAGGTCACCAAAGGTCACGCCAAAGGTCACCAAAGGTTACCCCAAAGGTCACCAAAGGTCACCAAAGGTCACCAAAGGTCACCCCAAAGGTCACCAAAGGTCACCCGAAAGGTCACCAAAGGTCACCCCAAAGGTCACCAAAGGTCACCAAAGATCACCAAAGGTCACCAAAGGTCACCAAAGGTCGCCCCAAAGGTCACCGAAGGTCACCAAAGGTCACCAAAGGTCACCAAAGGTCACCCCAAAGGTCACCAAAGGTCACCAAAGGTCACCCCAAAGGTCAACAAAGGTCACCAAAGGTCACCAAAGGTCACCAAAGGTCACCCCAAAGGTCACCAAAGGTCACCCCAAAGGTCACCAAAGGTCACCCCAAAGGTCACCAAAGGTCACCAAAAGTCACCAAAGGTCACCAAAGGTCACCAAAGGACACCCCAAAGGTCACCAAAGGTCACCCCAAAGGTCACCAAAGGTCACCAAAGGACACCCCAAAGGTCACCAAAGGTCACCCCAAAGGTCACCAAAGGTCACCAAAGGTCACCAAAGGTTACCCCAAAGGTCACCAAAGGTCACCCCAAAGGTCACCAAAGGTCACCCCAAAGGTCACCAAAGGTCACCAAAGGTCACCAAAGGTCACCAAAGGTCACCAAAGGTCACCCCAAAGGTCACCAAAGGTCACCCCAAAGGTCACCAAAGGTCAGCCCAAAGGTCACCAAAAGTTACCATAGGTCACCCCAAAGGTCACCAAAGGTCACCAAAGGTCACCCCAAAAGTCACCAAAGGTCACCAAAGGTCACCAAAGGTCACCAAAGGTCACCAAAGGTCACCAAAGGTCACCAAAGGTCACCCCAAAGGTCACCAAAGGTCACCAAAGGTCACCAAAGGTCACCAAAGGTCACCAAAGGACACCCCAAAGGTCACCAAAGGTCACCAAAGGTCACCCCAAAGGTCACCAAAGGTCACCAAAGGTCACCAAAGGTCACCCCAAAGGTCACCAAAGGTCACCAAAGGTCACCCCAAAGGTCACCAAAGGTCACCAAAGGTCACCCCAAAGGTCACCAAAGGTCACCAAAAGTCACCCAAAGGTCACCAAAGGTCACCAAAGGTCACCAACGGTCACCAAAGGTCACCCCAAAGGTCACCAAACGTCACCCCAAAGGTCACCAAAGGTCACCCCAAAGGTCACCAAAGGTCACCCCAAAGGTCACCAAGGTCACCAAAGGTCACCCCAAAGGTCACCAAAGGTCACCAAAGGTCACCAAAGGTCACCAAAAGTCACCAAAGGTCACCAAAGGTCACCAAAGGACACCCCAAAGGTCACCAAAGGTCACCCCAAAGGTCACCAAAGGTCACCAAAGGTCACCAAAGGTTACCCCAAAGGTCACCAAAGGTCACCCCAAAGGTCACCAAAGGTCACCAAAGGTCACCAAAGGTCACCCCAAAGGTCACCAAAGGTCACCCCAAAGGTCACCAAAGGTCACCAAAGGTCACCCCAAAGGTCACCAAAGGTCACCAAAGGTCACCCCAAAGGTCACCAAAGGTCACCAAAGGTCACCCCAAAGGTAACCAAAGGTCACCAAAGGTCACCCCAAAGGTCACCAAAGGTCACCAAAGGTCACCCCAAAGGTCACCAAAGGTCACCAAAGGTCACCAAAGGTCACCAAAGGTCACCAAAGGTCACCAAAGGTCACCAAAGGTCACCAAAGGTCACCCCAAAGGTCACCAAAGGTCACCCCAAAGGTCACCAAAGGTCACCCCAAAGGTCACCAAAGGTCACCAAAGGTCACCAAAGGTCACCCCAAAGGTCACCAAAGGTCACCAAAGGTCACCCCAAAGGTCACCAAAGGTCACCAAAGGTCACCAAAGGTCACCCCAAAGGTCACCAAAGGTCACCCCAAAGGTCACCAAAGGTCACCCCAAAGGTCACCAAAGGTCACCAAAGGTCACCAAAGGTCACCCCAAAGGTCACCAAAGGTCACCCCAAAGGTCACCAAAATTCACCCCAAAGGTCACCAAAGGTCACCAAAGGTCACCAAAGGTCACCAAAGGTCACCCCAAAGGTTACCAAAGGTCACCAAAGGTCACCAAAGGTCACCAAAGGTCACCCCAAAGGTCACCAAAGGTCACCAAAGGTCACCAAAGTTCACCAAAGGTTACCCAAGGTCACCAGAGGTAACCAAAGGTCACCAAAGGTAACCAAAGGTCACCAAAGGTCACTCCAAAGGTCACCAAAGGTCACCAAAGGTCACCAAAGTTCACCAAAGGTTACCAAAGGTCACCAAAGGTCACCAAAAGTCACCAAAGGTCACCAAAGGTCACCCTAAAGGTCACCAAAGGTCACCCCAAAGGTCCCCGAAGGTTACCCCAAAGGTCACCAAAGGTCACCCTAAAGGTCACCAAAGGTCACCCCAAAGGTCACCAAAGTTCACCAAAGGTCACCAAAGGTCACCAAAGGTCACCGAAGGTCAGCCCAAAGGTCACCAAAGGTCACCAAAGGTCACCAAAGGTCACCAAAGGTCACCCCAAAGGTCACCAAAGGTCACCAAAGGTCACCCCAAAGGTCACCAAAGGTCACCAAAGGTCACCAAAGGTCACCAAAGGTCACCCCAAAGGTCACCAAAGGTTACCAAAGGTCACCAAAGGTCACCAAAGGTCACCCCAAAGGTCACCAAAGGTCACCCCAAAGGTCACCAAAGGTCACCAAAGGTCACCAAAGGTCACCAAAGGTCACCCCAAAGGTCACCAAAGGTCACCAAAAGTCACCAAAGGTCACCCCAAAGGTCACCAAAGGTCACCAAAGGTCACCCCAAAGGTCACCAAAGGTCACCAAAGGTCACCAAAGGTCACCAAAGGTCAGCAAAGGTCACCAAAGGTCACCCCAAAGGTCACCAAAGGTCACCCCAAAGGTCACCAAAGGTCACCAAAGGTCACCCCAAAGGTCACCAAAGGTCACCCCAAAGGTCACCAAAAGTCACCAAAGGTCACCAAAGGTCACCAAAGATCACCAAAGGTCACCCCAAAGGTCACCAAAGGTCACCAAAGGTCACCAAAGGTCACCCCAAAGGTCACCAAAGGTCACCCCAAAGGTCACCAAATGTTACCAAAGGTCACCAAAGGTCACCAAAGGTCACCCCAAAGGTCACCAAAGGTCACCCCAAAGGTCACCAAAGGTCACCCCAAAGGTCACCAAAGGTCACCAAAGGTCACCCCAAAGGTCACCAAAGGTCACCCCAAAGGTCACCAAAGGTCACCCCAAAAGTACCAAAGGTCACCAAAGGTCACCAAAGGTCACCCCAAAGGTCACCAAAGGTCACCAAAGGTCACCCCAAAGGTCACCAAAGGTCACCAAAGGTCACCAAAGGTCACCAAAGGTCACCAAAAATCACCCCAAAGGTCACCAAAGGTCACCCCAAAGGTCACCAAAGGTCACACCAAAGGTCACCAAAGGTCACCCCAAAGGTCACCAAAGGTCACCCCAAAGGTCACCAAAGGTCACCAAAGGTCACCAAAGGTCACCCCAAAGGTCACCAAAGGTCACCAAAAGTCACCAAAGGTCACCCCAAAGGTCACCAAAGGTCACCAAAGGTCACCCCAAAGGTCACCAAAGGTCACCAAAGGTCACCAAAGGTCACCAAAGGTCAGCAAAGGTCACCAAAGGTCACCCCAAAGGTCACCAAAGGTCACCCCAAAGGTCACCAAAGGTCACCAAAGGTCACCCCAAAGGTCACCAAAGGTCACCCCAAAGGTCACCAAAAGTCACCAAAGGTCACCAAAGATCACCAAAGGTCACCCCAAAGGTCACCAAAGGTCACCAAAGGTCACCAAAGGTCACCCCAAAGGTCACCAAAGGTCACCCCAAAGGTCACCAAAGGTCACCCCAAAGGTCACCAAAGGTCACCAAAGGTCACCAAAGGTCACCAAAGGTCACCGAAGGTCAGCCCAAAGGTCACCAAAGGTCACCAAAGGTCACCAAAGGTCACCAAAGGTCACCCCAAAGGTCACCAAAGGTCACCAAAGGTCACCCCAAAGGTCACCAAAGGTCACCAAAGGTCACCAAAGGTCACCAAAGGTCACCCCAAAGGTCACCAAAGGTCACCAAAGGTCACCAAAGGTCACCCCAAAGGTCACCAAAGGTCACCCCAAAGGTCACCAAAGGTCACCAAAGGTCACCAAAGGTCACCAAAGGTCACCCCAAAGGTCACCAAAGGTCACCAAAAGTCACCAAAGGTCACCCCAAAGGTCACCAAAGGTCACCAAAGGTCACCCCAAAGGTCACCAAAGGTCACCAAAGGTCACCAAAGGTCACCAAAGGTCAGCAAAGGTCACCAAAGGTCACCCCAAAGGTCACCAAAGGTCACCCCAAAGGTCACCAAAGGTCACCCCAAAGGTCACCAAAAGTCACCAAAGGTCACCAAAGGTCACCAAAAATCACCAAAGGTCGCCCCAAAGGTCACCAAAGGTCACCAAAGGTCACCAAAGGTCACCAAAGGTCACCCCAAAGGTCACCAAAGGTCACCCCAAAGGTCACCAAAGGTTACCAAAGGTCACCAAAGGTCACCAAAGGTCACCCCAAAGGTCACCAAAGGTCACCTCATAGGTCACCAAAGGTCACCCCAAAGGTCACCAAAGGTCACTCCAAAGGTCACCAAAGGTCACCAAAGGTAACCCCAAAGGTCATCAAAGGTCACCCCAAAGGTCACCAAAGGTCACCCCAAAAGTACCAAAGGTCACCAAAGGTCACCAAAGGTTACCCCAAAGGTCACCAAAGGTCACCAAAGGTCACCCCAAAGGTCACCAAAGGTCACCAAAGGTCACCAAAGGTCACCAAAGGTCACCAAAGGTCACCAAAGGTCAGCAAAGGTCACCAAAGGTCACCCCAAAGGTCACCAAAGGTCACCCCAAAGGTCACCAAAGGTCACCAAAGGTCACCAAACGTCACCCCAAAGGTCACCAAAGGTCACCAAAGGTCACCAAAGGTCACCAAAGGTCACCCCAAAGGTCACCAAAGGTCACCCCAAAGGTCACCAAAAGTCACCAAAGGTCACCAAAGGTCACCAAAGATCACCAAAGGTCACCCCAAAGGTCACCAAAGGTCACCAAAGGTCACCCCAAAGGTCACCAAAGGTCACCCCAAAGGTCACCAAAGGTTACCAAAGGTCACCAAAGGTCACCAAAGGTCACCCCAAAGGTCACCAAAGGTCACCCCAAAGGTCACCAAAGGTCACCCCAAAGGTCACCAAAGGTCACCCCAAAGGTCACCAAAGGTCACCCCAAAGGTCACCCCAAAGGTCACCAAAGGTCACCCCAAAGGTCACCAAAGGTCACCCCAATAGTACCAAAGGTCACCAAAGGTCACCAAAGGTCACCCCAAAGGACACCAAAGGTCACCAAAGGTCACCCCAAAGGTCACCAAAGGTCACACCAAAGGTCACCAAAGGTCACCAAAGGTCACCAAAGGTCACCAAAGGTCACCCCAAAGGTCACCAAAGGTCACCAAAAGTCATCAAAGGTCACCAAAGGTCACCCCAAAGGTCAACCAAAGGTCACCCCAAAGGTCACCAAAGGTCACCAAAGGTCACCAAAGGTTCCCAAAGGTCACCCCAAAGGTCACCAAAGGTCACCAAAGGTCACCCCAAAGGTCACCAAAGGTCACCAAAGGTCACCCCAAAGGTCACCAAAGGTCACCAAAGGTCACCCCAAAGGTCACCAAAGATTACCAAAGGTCACCAAAGGTCACCAAAGGTCACCCCAAAGGTCACCAAAGGTCACCCCAAAGGTCACCAAAGGTCACCCCAAAGGTCAACAAAGGTCACCCCAAAGGTCACCAAAGGTCACCAAAGGTCACCAAAGGTCACCCCAAAGGTCACCAAAGGTCACCCCAAAGGTCACCAAAGGTCACCAAAGGTCACCAAAGGTCACCAAAGGTCACATCAAAGGTCACCAAAGGTCACCAGAGGTCACCAAAGGTCACCAAAGGTCACCAAAGGTCACCCCAAAGGTCACCAAAGGACACCAAAGGTCACCCCAAAGGTCACCAAAGGTCACCAAAGTTCACCAAAGGTCATTAAAGGTCACCCCAAAGGTCACCAAAGGTCACCCCAAAAGTACCAAAGGTCACCAAAGGTCACCAAAGGTCACCCCAAAGGTCACCAAAGGTCAACAAAGGTCACCCCAAAGGTCACCAAAGGTCACCAAAGGTCACCAAAGGTCACCAAAAATCACCCCAAAGGTCACCAAAGGTCACCCCAAAGGTCACCAAAGGTCACCTCAAAGGTCACCAAAGGTCACCAAAGGCCACCAAAGGTCACCAAAGGTCACCAAAGGTCACCCCAAAGGTCACCAAAGGTCACCAAAGGTCACCAAAGGTCACCCCAAAGGTCAACCAAAGGTCACCCCAAAGGTCACCAAAGGTCACCAAAGGTCACCAAAGGTTCCCAAAGGTCACCCCAAAGGTCACCAAAGGTCACCAAAGGTCACCAAAGGTCACCCCAAAGGTCACCAAAGGTCACCAAAGGTCACCAAAGGTTACCCCAAAGGTCACCAAAGGTCACCCCAAAGGTCACCAAAGGTCACCCCAAAGGTCACCAAAGGTCACCAAAGGTCACCAAAGGTCACCAAAGGTCACCAAAGGTCACCCCAAAGGTCACCAAAGGTCACCCCAAAGGTCACCAGAGGTCAGCCCAAAGGTCACCAAAAGTTACCATAGGTCACCCCAAAGGTCACCAAAGGTCACCAAAGGTCACCCCAAAAGTCACCAAAGGTCACCAAAGGTCACCAAAGGTCACCAAAGGTCACCAAAGGTCACCAAAGGTCACCAAAGGTCACCCCAAAGGTCACCAAAGGTCACCAAAGGTCACCAAAGGTCACCAAAGGACACCCCAAAGGTCACCAAAGGTCACCAAAGGTCACCCCAAAGGTCACCAAAGGTCACCAAAGGTCACCAAAGGTCACCCCAAAGGTCACCAAAGGTCACCAAAGGTCACCCCAAAGGTCACCAAAGGTCACCAAAGGTCACCCCAAAGGTCACCAAAGGTCACCAAAAGTCACCCCAAAGGTCACCAAAGGTCACCAAAGGTCACCAACGGTCACCAAAGGTCACCCCAAAGGTCACCAAACGTCACCCCAAAGGTCACCAAAGGTCACCCCAAAGGTCACCAAAGGTCACCCCAAAGGTCACCAAAGGTCACCAAAGGTCACCCCAAAGGTCACCAAAGGTCACCAAAGGTCACCCCAAAGGTCACCAAAGGTCACCAAAGGTCACCCCAAAGGTCACCAAAGGTCACCAAAAGTCACCCCAAAGGTCACCAAAGGTCACCAAAGGTCACCAACGGTCACCAAAGGTCACCCCAAAGGTCACCAAACGTCACCCCAAAGGTCACCAAAGGTCACCCCAAAGGTCACCAAAGGTCACCCCAAAGGTCACCAAAGGTCACCAAAGGTCACCCCAAAGGTCACCAAAGGTCACCAAAGGTCACCAAAGGTCACCAAAAGTCACCAAAGGTCACCAAAGGTCACCAAAGGACACCCCAAATGTCACCAAAGGTCACCCCAAAGGTCACCAAAGGTCACCAAAGGTCACCAAAGGTTACCCCAAAAGTCACCAACGGTCACCCCAAAGGTCACC
>CALNHX010009773.1:0-46480 GCA_940337035.1 Agriotes lineatus
GCACAACATTTCAAATTAAAAAGGCTGCAAGTAATAAAATCAGAATTTCATTGTGTCATTTTAAAGTTTAAGATGCACCCAATCTAGAATTCCCTTCGTTTTTGGTGTTGATGACATCTGCCTTAGAGGCGTTTTTCTAACGGCCCTTTTTTGGAGGCGTTTCCTTATCGGCGTTCTTCTGACTGAACCTTTTTGATGTGGACTTGGATGAGTAGCTGGTGTTTTTAATTTATATTCTAAATCGGACTCGCAGTTATCAGTTTCCATTTCGGTTTTTCCTGTAGTACCAGTCGGGGTTGGCTTCTTTTGCTGTTTAGGTTTAGCTAGCAGCACATTAGCAACGTTAAGGTCTTTGATGTAATCAGCAAACTGTAGGCGTCCGGGTGGATTAATAGTTTTTCGAGGCCTCAGAGTGTCGTGAACTAAATCGACTATGTTAGACGCCGGTAAAATTTCACCCTTTATAGTAACGGTACCCTTGTGATCCCAGCTCACATCGTTTGAGGTACTCAAAATGCGTAGGAAAACTTCAGCTTTTTTCTTAAAAGTTTTGGGAAGTGTAGATAAAATAACGGCATTTGATAGGCTGTCACTGGTTGTTTCAATAGGTATTTTGATTGGCTGCCGTGCCTGGTTTGTGAAATGAAGGTACCTTTGTAAAACCTGATTGTACTGGACCCATTTATCGTGATCAGTTAATTTGGACTTTAAAACTCTTTGCATTTCGTCATCAAGCTGTGATAATATATTTTTCTCCGCATCACCGCCAGACTTAAGACGTTGGACAAATTCCGGTGATACAATCAACATCTTCCGCTCTTTGTCCATTTTAGTCGAAAAGGAGCTCAATCGTTTGTTCTGGTAGAGCCGTCGTGAATAAACTAGCTTAAAATCAAGACTTTCATAATAAATTTATAAAAAAAAAAAATGACAGGTACGGGAATCGAACCCGTATTCTCTCTCGAGATCAGAGCTTGAATCTGACGCCTTAACCATTCGGCCAACCTGCCTCCCTATATAAACGAGCACTCTCTGCATAATTAAGAAAACATATAGTTTAAAAAGCCTTCTACATGCAATTTCATACAATATTTCATATAAATTAAGTCATGTACAAATTTCTAAATCAGGTTTTGATACATATTTTATTGAAAGACTTGATCCTAAGCCGCCGTTTTACTATTTGTCGTGATGCGTCATCGCTGAATTTTACAAGCGCCATCCTGTCTGCTGTGTGACGTACGCAATGTCTCCATCCCTTTTTATTTTAAAATTTTATAAAACCAGAGGCCCAGGATGCAGCCGCACCAGGTAACAGCGTACAATGACTTAAAACGTGTTAGTGCGGCATCAGTCGGCCCTCTGGTTTATAAAATTTTAAAATAAAAATGTATGGAAACACTGCGTGCGTCACACAGCAGACAGGATGGCGCTTGTAAAATTCAGCGATGACGCATCACGACAAATAATAAAACGGCAGCTGAGGTCAAGTCTTTCGATAAAATATGTATCAAAACCCGATTTAGAATTTTGTACATGACTTAATTTATATGAAATATTGTATGAAATTGCATGTAGAAGGCTTTTTAAACTATATGTTTTCTTAATTATGCAGAGAGTGCTCGTTTATATAGAGAGGCAGGTTGGCCGAATGGTTAAGGCGTCAGATTCAAGCTCTGATCTCGAGAGAGAATACGGGTTCGATTCCCGTACCTGTCATATTTTTTTTTATATATTTATTATGAAAGTCTGGATTTTAAGCTAGTTTATTCACGACGGCTCTACCAGAACAAACGATTGAGCTCCTTTTCGACTAAAATGGACAAAGAGCGGAAGATGTTGATTGCATCGCCGGAATTTGTCCAACGTCTTAAGTCTGGCGGTGATGCGGAGAAAAATATATTATCACAGCTTTATGACGAAATGCAAAAAGTTTTAAAGTCCAAATTAACTGATCACGATAAATGGGTCCAGTACAATCAGGTTTTACAAAGGTACCTTCATTTCACAAACCAGGCACGGCAGCCAATCAAAATACCTATTGAAACAACCAGTGACAGCCTATCAAATGCCGTTATTTTATCTACACTTCCCAAAACTTTTAAGAAAAAAGCTGAAGTTTTCCTACGCATTTTGAGTACCTCAAACGATGTGAGCTGGGATCACAAAGTTACCGTTACTATAAAGGGTGAAATTTTACCGGCGTCTAACATAGTCGATTTAGTTCACGACACTCTGAGGCCCCGAAAAACTATTAATCCACCCGGACCCCAACAGTTTGCTGATTACATCAAAGACCTTAACATTGCTAATGTGCTGCTAGCTAAACCTAAACAGCAAAAGAAGCCAACACCGACTGGTACTACAGAAAAAACCGAAATGGAAACTGATAACTGCGAGTCCGATTTAGAATATAAATTAAAAACACCAGCTACTCATCCAAGTCCACATCAAAAAGGTTCAGTCAGAAGAACGCCGATAAGGAAACGCCTCCAAAAAAGGGCCGTTAGAAAAGCGCCTCTAAGGCAGATGTCATCAACACCAAAAGCGAAGGGAATTCTAGATTGGGTGCATCTTAAACTTTAAAATGACACAATGAAATTCTGATTTTATTACTTACAGCCTTTTTAATTTGAAATGTTGTGCACCTCAAACTACAGTTTTGTAAATTGCTAGCGAATTTTTAGAAAATAAGACATTCAGCTGTACAATTATTTTTATATTATTAAGTATTATACGAAATAAGAACAATATATTTGTTTATCACAAAGTGTTTGTGTTTTTTTTTATTTCTACTCTGCTTTTGTTTTTCACGAATCTGCAATAATTACAAAATCTAAAGCTAAAATATTAGTATTTGAAGTTATTTTACAGTTACAAAGTGTAAAATTTCAAAAAATCAATCTACGATTTCATAATGGCGTGATATAATTTAAAAAATTGTGATTTCTTTTAATTTTTGGCGATACATTTTATAAAAAAGTGTAAAACATTTGCAAATTTTTCAACGAACTTGTGTGTTTTATTCAAGTTTTATGTTAATTTGTGATCAACATACATATATTTCCATCAAAAGTACAAGAATTTTTGAATTTTGTTTATCGAAATGCTTGTGGTAAAAGATTTTTTCAACGAAATTGCTATTTCTTTTAATTTTGAGCGATGCATTTTATAAAAAGTGTAAAACATTTGCAAAATTATGCATAGTTTATGTAACATGATGTCGATTTTTGTGAAAATTTATGTGAGATGCGGTATGATTGCGTGATTTTTGTGCAATTTTCATCGTGTGTTGAATAAAAATGTCGTTTTTTGTATAATTTCAAGTGACATGATGACAGTTTCTGTATAATTATGTGACATGATGTCGATTTTTGTGAAAATTTATGTGAGATGCTGTATGATTGCGTGGTTTTTGTTCACTTTTGAGTTAATTTGTCGTCATCACATGCATATTTAGTCAATTGTACAAGAATTTTTGTAATAAAAATGCACAAAGAGCCCACATAACTGAAGTTTTGTTTATCGAAATGTAGGTGGTAGTAGATTTTTTAATGAAATTGCGTGTTTTATTCAAAGTTTTGTTACTTTGGAGGTCAACACATACGTATTTTCGTAATTTTTGCATGCTTTTATTCAAATTTATTTTAATTGGTCGTCAACACAGACGTATTTCCGTAAAATTTTACTATTTTTTCAATGAAAGTTGTATAAAAATATTGTTTTTTGTCGTTTTTGCAGAATTTAATGTGACAAGATGCCGATTTTTATAAATTTTCATGGGAGATGATGTCCATTTTCTAAAATTTAAAACGAAATGCTTTGTAAATTGCATGTTTTTATTCAAATATTAGTATTTGAAGCTATTTTTCACATACAAAGTATCGAAAATTCATATAAATTGAGCTACGATTTCATAATTGTGTGATTTACTTTAAAAAATTACGGTTTATTTGTTAAACGTTTGCAAAATTATGCTTAGAAATAACTCTTAAACTGTTTTTACATCATTTCCGTTATTATAAATCGTTTTGTAAGACAAATTGTGATAATTTTTTAAGTGAAATGATGTGGGATGGTGTATTTTTTATCGCTTATTGAATAAAAATATCGTTTTTTGTATAATTTCAAGTGACATGTCAGTTTTTGAACAATTTTAAGTGAAATGACGGTGTCAGAACATTTTTTCAACGAAATTGTAAGAAAAAGATAGCCATACAAAAAATTATATTAGTAGGCATGTCGTCATCAAGCTGTGGTAATATATGTTTCTCCGCATTCTCGCCAGACTTACTACTATGTGTATCTCTTTCTTACTCAAGCAATACGTATATCTTCTTGTTCATGTTATCTTATTGCTGATATATATAAGCCGTTCACATTCTTTTTGGGTCAGGTGAGGCTATGACCATCTAGTAATTTTGTTGGCAGAACTTCTGTTGCAACTAAACTCCCTCATGGAAATTGACACTTTTATGTTAGGTTAGGTTGTTTTCAGTTTAAGGTTATATTTTCTGAATAGGTACATTGTTGCCGAATATTCCCTAGTCTCCACATCGACTCCCGTTCTTTTAAATTTGGCCTGTCCTTTTTAAATTGGAAGTAGCATCGTTTAATGGAAATTTTTTTGTTGTAACAAAATTATTTTGGGCATTTTGACTTTTCCTTTGACGGAAATTAAAATTATTTATACACATTTGATAAATCATTTATTTTCTTACGAATATTAAAATAATAAATCTGGCAATGTGGTGGCAAGAAAATGTCGAACAGACACTGACAGAAAAAAAGTTGCATCCGCTACATCATCGAATCAGTTAGTCCAACATGAAAAGAAAAAATCATAGCCAACTCTGTCCCAAAAAGGTCGTGAACGGCTTATATATAATTGTGGCCGGCAGGCAACGACCTGTTAGGCCATTTGAGAATGACAAAATAGAAAGTTCGCATCGGGGCTATAATGTCTTTTGTAATTACACATAGAACCGTAAAATTAACCATATTCTAGCATTTCAAATATGAAAAATGGATAATAGCAGTGGTTTTATAAATAATTTAATATTATTATATGAGATCTTTTCATACTTAGTATTTCAGGACTATATTAAAATCAAATTTGTAGCTCGTTTTTATATTTACGACTTGAAAAGTAGCCGAAACACTGTAGCTGAGAGCAACGCAACCCGGCTTTTTTACCTATATGAGCTTTGACGGGGGAGGTCTGGGTTACACATTACACTATTTGTCCCTTTCTCACGCAAAAATAATGTAAGGGAACTTTGAAAAATCTGAAAATTTTAAAATTCAAATATTAGCGCGAAAATCGAAAATGACCGCTGCGTAATTTAAACAGATGCTAATGCGTAATGACCTTTGAATAAAGTAATGCAGTGGTTTCGCTATATAAAATAAAGTAACCAGCCTGTTTTCTATGCACGTAGTTAATTGTTAAGGACCAAATTTTAAAGTCGAGCCCGCAAAAACTGCAACGTGAGTACAGATTGCAGAGAATGACACACAATCGCCGGTTAAATAGAAAGTCTGCCTGGGGGCGATAACGTCTTTTGTAATTACGCATAGGTAGCAAGCGGGATGGAAAAGAGAAAGCTGTAGAAAATCAATGGGACTGAGTGAGATAGCGTCACTCATATTATAAAATTAAAAGAATTAATTACAGCAAAACTAGTTACAAAGTCAATTTTTAAAAATTATTAACAGGTTTCTAAGGCCCTAGACGGCACAATTCCGTTCTTATATTTTATATATTCGAAAAAATAAATTGTTTTGAATATGGAAATGTAACGACCGAACAGCGAAGAGGCATACTGTTCAAACCTTTAAAATCCAACAGACCTCGATAGCTTAGCGGTAGGGTCCTAAGGCTGTTGACCAGAAAACTAGGGTTCGAATCCCACTCGGGTCCGCCGCAAATAGCTTTTTTAAATTCAAATATTTCCGCGAGGGAATGCAAGAGAGAGACAGCAGCTTTGAAGAGCGAGATAGATCTATCAGTTTGAAATTCAAATATTTCAGCGAAAATTAAAAACGACAGCCGTGAGAAGTGCGCGCGCAGAAAACCAAGATGGCCGACACCCCGGGAAGTTTAAAATCAAAAAATTTAACTTAGAAAAAAATCTGAAAATTTAAATTCAAATATTCGCGCCAGAAAAACAAGATGGCCGACGTGTAATTCCAGAAGTCCGCCGCGTAATTTAATCGGAATGAAAATTAATTAGATCAAACCGCGAAATTAATGCGTAATTTAATCAGTAGCACATATGAAAATTAATTAGATCAAACCGCGAAATTAATTAGGTCAAACCGCGGATTTAATTCGCCGATTTAATTAGGTCAATTAATTTGATTGCTCCAGTTTTGGTGTCGCCCTACTACTGACAATGACACCAGTTAAATTGTCGACATAACTTTGACTATTCACAGTATTATAAGTGAATATAATTTCAATCAGCTTTCAATAGTACATTATAGTTGTAAAAAAATGTTATCTGTGCACTAACATCGTCAATTACACGTACTTGATACAAAAATAACTGTTTAGATTTTCAAAAATGAATTTCGATGTGAAAGCACACTGAGGAGGAAATATATTTTTCAGATTACATCCGCCCCGTCTGTCTACCTTCTAGAAATTTCCCTGCCTTAACAAGTGAGGTAGAAGTGTTCGTTGCTGGTTGGGGAATAACAGAAAAACGTATGTTTTTGAACAATTTAAACATAGGGTTTCCAAAATCTTCTCTTAATATTTTTCTCTTTTTAGGCAACTATTCTAGAACTTTAGCAATAGTAACGGTCTTATTATTCAGAGAAATGTAACATTTTTCAACAATACTAAATTATTCACAACTATTCCTTGAATGTTGCCAAAAACATAAATCACACCCATCTTGCTTTCTTAGTTATTGTCATAACACCCACTTCAGTACCTTTCCACTTACTATTTTGAAATCAATTTATTTTATAAATAAATGTTAATGAAATGCCATTTACAGGTTCTCAATCAGACGTACTTTTAAAAGCAACGTTACATGTGTTGACGAACAATCAATGTCTTGAAAAGATTCAAAAAACAGAGGGAATTTATGGAACTGAATTTTGTGCTGCCAGCGGAGATAGCGATGCTTGTGCGGGAGATTCCGGAGGGCCGCTTATGAGCAGTTACAAAGATTATCGCTCTAATTGGTTCCAACTAGGAATTGTAGGATCTGGCGGCAGCTGCAGTTTAGGAGCAACAGCCACTGTTTATACTCGCGTTTCTTCTTTTGTCGATTGGATTATCGAACTGATAACTCCACAATCAGGTTAGTGATTATTTTATTGACAAAAGCTTAACACTTTCACTACTAGAGAAATCGCACGTCTGTTCTTATTTAAAAATTTTAAAAATGTTCATATCAGCGAATTAAGTAGATGATGATATCAAATATATGAGATGAGATACTCATTAAAAAATTACTATAATATATATAGATATAACTAAACATCTACAGAATGTGCCAGCTACAGCAACTAATTTAAAAAGTGCGCCTTTTAGGATCTGTATACATTTGGAGTAAATATTAAATTTAAATTTGGTAAGCTCCAATTCTGAACGGATAGATCACCACTGCTGGAAAAGTATTGCCAAAAAGAATAAAGTGGTTAAAACAAACATTGCAAGTTTAATTCTTTGACTTTTTTAATTTTGATAAGTTGAAAAGGAGATTTATAAGTCAAAATTAAAGTTATCTAAGATTTTTAGTTTCATAAATAAAAATCTTATTGTCGTAACATTTGTTTAATAATTAATAGTGTATAAAATGTTTTAAACGTTTCGCCAATTATGTTGGCTTCATCAGTAATACAAGGCAAAAAAGAAAAAATTACAAGTGATTTAAGTTTTGATTTACATGGTTGATATTTGTGGTTGAAATGATATATTACGACAAGTTTAATATTAAAAATTCATTGATAAACAATTCTTCAACCACAAGTATCAACTAGGTAAATCAAAACTTTAATCACTTGTAAATTTTTCTTTTTTGCCTTGTATTACTGATGAAGGCAACATAATTGGCGAAACGTTTAAAACATTTTATACACTATTAATTATTAAACAAATGTTACGACAATAAGATTTTTATTTACGAAACTAAAAATCTTAGATAACTTTAATTTTGACTTATAAATCTCCTTTTAAACTTATTAAAACGAAAATGTTTAAGCCATCAATCGATCAAAGGAATACGCAAACAAATACAGGATAAGAGCAAGAAAAGCAAAACAAATTTAAAAGTAGAAGCTAGAGCAGAGGGTTTTATACAAAAAACTTGAAGAGATGGAAGGTAAAGACAATAAAAACTAATGAGATTATTTTACCAACAAGTAAAGATACCAAAACAGGATATTGTCAACACAAAGATGCAAATCTAGGATGAGGAACGGTAGAAGTGCTACACAGATGAACCGAATATTATTGAAACTATTAAATGTCAATAAATAAATCGAAAGCGATGTAGATGCACACCTCCAACTCAACTAAAAGAAAAAAATAGCGGAACATGCGGTTGAAGAGATCAAGGAATTAAAAAATAAGAATAACGGAAGACCTGGTAAGGACAACATATCAAATAGAGAAGATCAAATGTCGAGGGGATCAGCTAACTGAATCAATACACTACAATACAATGAACGAGAAAGTACTCCAAAAACGGACAAAAGCAAGAATTACGCCCATGTATAAGATAGCGAATAAACCCATTGCGGGAGCTACAAGGAAATAATGCTGCTGGATGTCACTTGCATAATTTTAGCAAGTGAGATCAAGCATAAATTAAATAAATATATGCAGCTTGGTCTTGGAGAAAATCAGAGGGGATTCAGAAAAGACCGTTTGACAATAGATTCAATTTTTTTTGCCTACCACATGTGAAAATGAGTCATATTAACCCTAAAAATATGACCGAATGTAATGTTTATCATCCCTTGGGCCGCTAAACTCATAACAATACCATTTTGTAGTTTTTCACAATCTAGACACCTTTGACTTTCATTTGCGTACTTGGACGTTTTACATATTTTTTTATTAAATGTCAGATTAAATCAAAGTTTGGAATCAAAACAAACAACAAAAGTGGTACTACTTAAGTTTCTTATTAAATTCTGCTTGCATTTGTAAAATTCAATATTTTCTTATATTTTTCCTATTTTGTTTTATTTAACGCTAGACGAAACACAGTTGTGTGCCAAACGCTTCGCTCGCTCGCGCAGCTAATGCTATCGGGCTGATAATGTTTTCGTTTTTTGCCCTTGTGACACAATATACTAAAACGATTCATATGATTATGTAAACCGGAAGCAGCTATCTAAATTCATACAAGACCTAGAAATCTCCAAAGAACTAGTTCGAATGCTGAAACTGCCTCCTTTCAGGCATATGAAATAGAATGAGATCTCACAGTACCAGAAAAATTTAGTATAAATAGTGGGAGATTATTAAACACACACAAGGTTATAAGAAATACTCAAATACCAGTTTTGGGTAGACTCGTGTCTAGTTAATCTTTAATCTTAGACAGCTTAACGCATGACGTTCTGTCACTTACAACCTAAAGAAACTAGATTTTGATGGCCTGGCAGCAAGTCAAGTAAGGTCTCAAATATACCCAGATGAAAAGGGGTATAGGTGAGCTCATCACCAATCCTAACATGCAATAAAATAAACAGGCCAACTCATCACCGCTAATTGCAGGTCATTTAAAGGCCATCTTTTGGAGATAGGCGAATCCATCACCAACCACCCGCTTAGATATAGTCCCTCGTCTAATGAGACTATTTAGTACCTACTGCAATTAAGCCCTCGAGCTTTTCCCAACATGATTGGTAGTTTGTTGCAAAGAAAGTTTAGATGATGGTTCCTTTTTACCACCATATTAAGGAAATTTCATCTATATAAATGCGCTTAATATGCAATTAAGTAAAATGTCTGTCGTTTAATTTACGGATGTAGAAATGGACAGTTTAATAATAGATTTTATCGTAAGTCGGCGTGGCCACAAAATGCTGATTATAAATGATTACAAGTTTGAAAAACGAAAAGTGTTAAAAGGTGAAAAAGTATTGTGGTGTTGCACTGTGAAACGCTGTCCAGCAAAATGCGATGGAGAAGGTAAGTTTAATTTTGTATTCTAATATATTCCGTTGAGTACATATACTATGCACTATATACAGGGTGGTTAATTGCTTCACGCACCATAAAGATTCCAATTGTACATTTTTAAAATGTATATATTTGCTACCTTAATTATTTTAGAGCAAAAGTGTAAATAAGTATTTTGTGGAGAAAAAAATACCATGCATGATATTTTGAATAATTCTCGATTTACAGTAGAACTATTGTAACTATAAGCCGTTCACGATCTTTTTGGGTCAGGTGAGGCTGTGACCATCTAGTAATTTTGTTGGCAGAACCTCTGTTGCAACTAAACTCCCTTATGGAAATTGACACTTTTTGTGTTAGGTTAGGTTGTTTTCAGTTTAAAGTTATAATTTCTGAATAGGTACATTGTTGCCGGATATTCTCTAGTCTCCACATCGACTCGCGTTCTTTTAAATTTGGCCTGTCCTTTTTAAATTGGAAGTAGCATCGTTTAATGGAAATTTTTTGTTGTAACAAAATTATTTTGGGCATTTTGACTTTTCCTTTGACGGAAATTAAAATTATTTTTACACGTTTGATAAATCATTTATTTTCTTACGAATATTAAAATAATAAATCTGGCAATGTGGTGACAAGAAAATGTCGAACAGACACTGACAGAAAAAAAAAGTTGCATCCGCTACATCATCGAATCAGTTAGTCCAACATTAAAAGAAAAAATCATAGCCAACTCTGTCCCAAAAAGGTCGTGAACGGCTTATATGTGGGCGGCAAAAACCACACCTAATATTAGAATCTAGTAATTTCTAAGCCCTGTATGTAGTAATCAAAGTATCTGTATGCCTTCAAGGGGCATTTTACTCGCAGATATACGCTACACATGCAAATCCGTGAATAAAACTACATAAGCACACAGGGTGATTGAAACTCGATGAATAGGGTTTAAATTTAGTAAATTTGCTAAATATTGTGTACTTCAGCCGGCGACCGCTTCAATTATTCGCAAACAGATTCCATGTACCTGTAATATTTTCTCACGAGAAATCTTTAAAAACCGAGAAACCGAATTTTAGAAAAAAACTCTATTTTAAGTTATTATTAGCCTTCACAGACTCCTTCGTTTTTATTTTATTGATATCAACCTGATTTGTTGTGGGTGTGGTTTTTCACTTTTACTTCGTGTGATAGCATTCTTTTTTTCTAATATTAACGAAGTGCAGAAGTAAAGTAAATAGGTTAGTAAACAGTTGCAGTAACAAATATAAAATGTCAGTCAATTTTCTAAATTCCGATACCTAGCCCTGTATTAGTTTTTAGACATTTTTCGTAAAACCGTTACATGCAAGTCAAATCTGTTTGCATAGGATCACCCTGCACGTGTGACATAAAATTTCCGTTTCCTTTTTTATTTTTTTAAATTAATTAATACTTTCATTGTTTTGTTTTAAAGGCGGCGATGACATCGTACTTTGACACGAGTTAAATCACAATCATGATCGGGATGTGCAGAAGTTAAGCACACACACCATCAGCAATTCGTGTAAAAGAAAGACTGCGGATGATTTGTGCGAAAGACCAGCGAAAATAATCAATTCGGAAATCGCTCACCCTACATACAAGAGGAACATCACCATGAAGGACATCGATTTAATTAGACACAACATAAACCGAAGTCGTCTGAGCATCATGCCGACCAATCCACGAAACAGCCATGAAGTCCACGAAGTCTTGAATACGATGAACCCAAAAACTGATCGAGAATAATGTTTTTTTCAACGATACCGAAAATCATATAATTATATTTGGTTGTTTACATGAACGGCACATTTAATTATGCTCCTAAATTCTTCTTTCAACTATTTACCATTCACTGCGTACGTAATGGTCATTACATACCACTCATATTTTACCTCCTTCCTAACAAACTTACCCAAACATATTTATATCAAAACGTTTGAAAATTTAAAAATGTCATCGGAGTTATTTAATTTCACTTTAATTCCACAGCGCCGTTAATCACGTTTGGCCATCCGCCACTACATTTGGGTGTCGTTTTCACTTAGCTCAGAGTTGGTACAAAAAAATCCAGCAACTAGGATTGGTTTCTATTTATAAACAGTCTCAGTCAGATGCAAAGTGGCTTCATCATTTTTTTGGTTTACCTTACCTTCATCCCCTCAAAGTTAGCGAATGTTTTGTAAATAATTATATGAATGATTTACCTTCTTCAGAGGCGTACGGTAGAATGGCTGATTATTTAGTGGATAACTATATTAGTGAAGATGCTACTTTCCCTCCATCTTTATGAGCTTCCAATTCAAGCCATTTATGTTTGACAACCAATCCATGCGAATTGTTCCATGCTCACTTTTCTAATGCCTTCTACAATACTCACCCAAATAAAAATATTTTTATTCAAACTTTATTACATGTGCAGACTGGTATATACATTAAAAGCCAGAGTATACACATTCCAGCCATTGTGAAAACACGGAGGGTGAAGCAAGCTGAATGGTTTCTATAAGAAAAGTTGCGTGAGCAGAAAGACGGCGTATATTTGATTATGACTTTGTAAAGCTTGTATCGCATAGGTATAAAGTTTTGACTTCGAATGATATCTGAAAATAATTCACAATTAAATGTGTATCTACTTATGTATATAAAAAGATGCTTTCTTTCAAATTCCGTAACAAAAAAAAGGGTTGCCATTTAAAAAACACATCGATAACGCCATACCTCATACGCGGGACATCCTGTATGTATACATTTTATTTCAAAAAAACGCGCAAAAAAAATAAAAATCGACGGGTCCGAGCGTTTTTTCTAAAAATTATTCCTTGAATTCTTAATGAATTTATCCACTACTTTACGAAAGCACTGTATATTGTGTAAATTTATTTTGCATTAATTTAATAAAAAGTGTTTCCACCAATTTTCGCTTCTTTATTTTCCTAGGTAGGTGTTTCATATGGGGGCGGCAATTTAAATTTCATTGATATGTTCAAAAACGATTAAGTGGTAATTAGAATGCTGCTGATGAGTTGGCTGGTTCTTATCTGATGCTGGTGATAAATTGGCCTATCATTAAGACCTACAAAATTAGCTAGGGATTAGTTGGTGATGAATTAGCGTCCGCCTATGAAGAGATATAAAAATGAGAATTGAGATGGCTAGATTTTCTTTTAAGAAAATAAAACCGTTGTTCTGCAATGACAATCCCAACCTCAAAATATGCTAGCCCACGATTTATTGTTATATTTGGTGGGATCCGTTATACGGGGTAGGAACATGGATCGTCAAGATTATTTCGCTTAACTGTCTTGAAGTCTTCAAAATGTGGATTTACAGAAAAATGCTGCGAGTAACATAGACCGACCTATTAACTAACAATGAAGTTCTACGTAGAGCAAAGGCCGAATGGGAGCTGATAACTACCGTCCAATGTAGGAAAATTGCATCCTTGGGCCATGTTCTTCGAAGGGAGGTTGCAGCTCACCTTGGACGGAAAGATTGAAGATCCACGAAGAAGAATGTCATGGCTGAGGAACATTCGGGAATGGACAGGTATACATAGTGTGGCATAAGACACAAAATGTAGTAGTACTCAGGTGAAGGTGAACTGAAAGTGTAGGGTCGTTCAACAGATGGTGCGTATAATCTTACAACTACATGCATCGCAAAAGCATATGTGTTGATAGACATGCAATCTAATTACACCAGGCGTACACTTAGTCGCCATTAATAATAATAATAATCATCTTTATGAGCAAAGCTAATCCAGTACACAAAAAAAACAAAATAAAAATAAAATCTCATTTTACATTATATAAAATTATACATACATAGAACATTAAGACATTTACATATCAATTATATATTCAAAACATAATAACATTTTATACCGGCTATTTTAGTTTAACATAACTAATCACTTTTTGTTTGAAAGAGCATATACTATTGCTATTTTTTACATCTTTAGGTATCTGATTATACAGGTTTAGTCCTTTAATAAATAGTTGATTATGTGCAGCATAAGAATTAGTTCTATGAATATAAAAATTATTGTGGTTTCTAATATTATACACGTACATAATTTCAGTAACTGTTTAGGTAACATATTATTTGCGAGTTTATAAATGAAAGTAAAAACATTCAATAACACAAACTGTTTTACTAACTGAATATTTAAAGTATGAAACATTTCACTAATACGTGTGTATCTATCACAGGATAATATACATCTTAGAGCTCGATTCTGTGTTACTTGCAGGGTTTTATATTAAGTGTTAGATAAAACAAGCATAATTGATGGACAGTAAATAAAATGAGGCACAATAATGCATTTATAAATCACTAATTTTGTCCATGAGCTTAGATATTTACCAATTCTATATAAAAAAGACATTTTCTTTGATGTCTTTTTTGCTACATATTCACAATAACTGGGAAACGTTAAATGCTGGTCAATAACGATTCCTAAATATTTAAATTCTAATACATTTTGTATGATGTAATTATTTATCTTAATATTTAACATTTAGTTATTACAGAATTTATTTTTAAGTATCATGGACTTAGTTTTTTCCAGATTTAAACTAAGCTATTTGCATTCAACCGTATACAAATGTTTTCCATTTCAGTATGGAGTACATCATTTATGCTATTAGGTAATATCTTCACCAATAGAGTAGAGTATCATCTGCGAACATTTGAATATGACAGCTTCGCACCACAACAACGATATCATTTATGTACAAAAGAAATAAAATAGGACCCAATACAGACCCTTGAGGCACACCATAGTTTACTTCTTGTAGGTCTGAAATACAGCTTGCACATATAAGACCAAAACCATTGCAAAACACTTCCTGTCAAATTCATTCTTTCCATCTTCTTAAACAAAATTTCTCTAATTATTGTCCCAAAAGTACGGCGAAAGTCCAGAAATATCGCACCCGCATATTTTTTATAGTTAATGCATTTTTCCATTCAGCGAGTATTGATTGTATTGCCGTTTCACTAGAATAAGTTTGTCTGAAGCCAGCTTGATAATTGTTAAAATATTGTTATCATTTATGTATATAATATGTTTTTATTTCACTACAGGCTCCAAGAATTTCTCATACGAGGGTAGCATGTTAATACGACGAAATTCATTACATAAGATAGTGTTTTGCTTTTTTTCGATAGGCACAGAGGTCTAGATTTTCAATTTTTTAGGAAGTTAACGATGAATACACAAGCAACGGTTTTCTGTATTTTTCTCAAAATGTGTATTTTGTGTGAGATAATTACTTATTATCGAATTTTTAATCACCCATCGGACTCATAGATATGGATTTCACACATACTCACTGAACTACATACATATATAAACGGTTCCTCTTCTACCGGCTACTGCCAGTGTTGAGATTAGGTTTGTCTATGCTACATTTCCTCAATTTTCTTCTTCCATAGTTTTCTCTCTCTTGCCGTTTCTTCTACCCTGGGCCAATCCCCTCCCATCTGTTTCAGGTAATTTGCTATTTCGTCATTCCATTTTCGCCTAGGTCTGTCTCTTTCTTTATTTCTTAGTCTTCCCATTTTCCACACTTTTTTTGGCATTAACCATGTATCTATGTTCTACCTATTTTACCCATAGTCTTCTTATGTGTTCACTCATCACTTTATCTAGTAATTTTAGTCCTGCTATTCTTCATTTCGATTACCTGGAGTTTTCTTTTCTGTTGTTTACTCAAGGTCCAAATCTCTGAACCATATGTCAATGTTGGTATGTATAATGCATTATACATTCTTATTTTTGTTTTTGATGATATTTCTTTTTTATTTATTATCTGTTTATTTAGTACAAAATATAATTTGGTGGTAGCTTTTATTCTTTCGTCCACTTCTGCTTTTATTTTACCAATCTCCGTTATTACGGTTCCTAGATATTTAAATTGCCTTATTTGTTGTATTATATCTTGCTCTATCTTAATCTCAAGTATCTCTTTGTTTTCTGGATATTGCCATTGTTTTCGTTTTGTCCATATTTATGCTTAGTCCATGCTTCAGGAGTTCTTCTTTCCAAATCAGTAGGTTATGTTGTAGGTCATTTTCTTTGTTAGCCAACAGGACTACATCGTCAGTAAAAGGTAAACGGTTTATTGTTATTCTTTCCATCTTGTAGAATCCACAAGTGGCGTCTTTTATCTTACTTTTATATTTTTTAATTATTTCATCCATCACTACTGTAAACAGGTATCGGCTTAGAATTCCACCTTGCCTTACTCCAGAGTATGTTTCGAATTTCTGTGACGTATTTTTATTATCTCTTACATAATTAATAGTTGTATTGTGCGTGTTTCTTATACATCTTCTTAAGTTTTTAATTACGTTTCGATTACCCATGATCTTCCATATGGCATTCCTTATTACTGAATCTAACGCATTAAATATATCAATGAAACAGGCATATATTGTTCTGTTAGATTCTGTTGTTCTTTCAATTATCTGCTTAATCGTATGTAAGGCATCTCTTGTTCCTCTTCCCGATCTAAACCCGTTCTGGTCGTCTTCCAAGGCTTGTTCTATTACATTTTTTAGGCGCTCAGTAAAAATGCTTTCGTAAAGTTTATAATTACACTTAACAGCGAGATGCCTCAATTGTTTTTACAATTCTTCCTGTCTCCTTTTTTAAACAGTGCTAGTATTATTGCAATTTTCCAATCGCGGGGAATTTCACTTGTCTTTGCTATTTTATTCAACAACTAGTGAGTCACCCGAGCTACGCTTCGCTTCGCTAATTATCCGATTTAATTAAATTAAATATAATTTTATTTTACTTTACTTTTTCGTACTTTTTTTGAAAGTAAAAACCGGCCCACGATCTAAGTCTAAAAATTAGCAAAACTTTGAGCTATCATACAATTTAATCGGTCCACTATCTTCCAAGCAGGTGGCGAACAAACATACAAAGAAATAGGCTACCCATTTTATGGTATAGATTGTAAAAGGAACCTTTTGCCTGTAATTCCCATTGCCTTCACCATTTTAAGAATAATCCCGCCATGCCCTGGTACTTTACTTGTTTTTTGTTTCTTTATGGCCGTTTCTAGTTCTTCCATTGTTATGTTTAAGCTGTCTTTTTCATCTATACTTGGCACAGGTAATGTTGTTATTGTTCCATTGTCTTCTTCCTCATTATTACTGTCTAGCAGTTAGTTAAAATATTTCCTGCACCTCTCCATAATTTCTTCTTCTTGCGTTAGTAGTTGTCCCTTTTTGTCCATAATATAGTTAATTTCGTTGCCTGTTTTCTTCTATTTGTCTCTTACGACTTTGTAGAAAAGTTTCTGGTTACTTGATTCTCCTCCAATTTTAGACCAAAATTTTGCCACGCGTTTCTCTTGTTTTTGAGCACCATGCCTTTGACCATTTTCCTACGTTCTTTGTATAGCTCGTAGCTTTCTGCTGTTTGCTCCCTTAGGTACTTTTTCCATGCAATCTTTTTCATTTTTATGGCTTGCTTCACCTGCTTTGTCCACCACGGAGTTTGTTTACGGCTTTTATGTTCTACTGTTGAGCCACAGGTTACCCCCGCGATTTCCATCATGTTGGTTTAAGTATTTAATAATAATAATAATAATATATCCATTTATTGGATACCAAAGAGGTATACAAACCGAGGGGTTTGGCAAAGCCAGTCTTCCACCATCCAGAGGCATGACACAAATACAAGCAAATGCTGTACACACACAAACTTAAGCTAAGACAAAGCAGTACGTAATAGCAACATAACATAACTATCTTAAACTGAGTTACTAACTAATTCTAACAACGCATTCTTAACAGAAAGTGGGTGATCAAAAAACGTATCCAAGAAGTTGATCAACAATGTGGGAGCCATTATAGAAAACAGCCCTCAAATTTAGCTGTTCGATGTTGTGGCATTGTATAACTATTTAACCTGATATTTACATTGTGAACTTCTGATCTTTTGCTCAACAAATCTTACAAATATCTTGGTTTTTTAGTACAGATCAGAGCATATAAAAATATACAATACAAATACATATTACGTTGTTTTACATTGAACTCTTTTAAATAGATCATATAGGGAGTGATGTGTTCTTTGTATTTAACGTTACAGACACGTATTTCCCACGTGTCTTGCACTTCGAATTCTTTCGGTCTTTCCTTGCATGTATTTATTCTTTCTTCCAAACAGTCTTTGTATTTCTCTTGTGTTTGCTTTTCTCTAAGTTTATACGTTTTAGTTTTTCTTGCCGATTATCCTTTAGATTTCTTTCCATTTACTTTCACATTTTGCGTTACTGCTATTTTCGTTTCCACCAGGTAATGGTCACTACCTATCTCAGCACCTCGTTTTACTCTAGTATCTCTTACTCTTTCCATTACTGCTTTCGAGACTAATACATAATCTACTAGCTGACCCAGCAAACGTTGTTTTGGATTATGACATGATGGAGAAAACCTTTCAAACCATTAAGCACAGAATCATAAAAGTATGACTGCAAATAGAAAGTCGTACGGTGTATAGAACAACACACTTTCGATATTTTCCAATTTTCCGGCTTTCCCTTTGGATTTTTCCGAATTTTCTTTTTTGCTAAACCACCTCGGGAGTAAGACGAACAAAATAAACAAAATCATCCAAATCGGTCAAGTCGTTCTCGAGTTTTTGAGTTACTAACACACGGCGATTGATTTTTATATATACATATAATGGAATTTTCTTCTGTACTTTTTAGCACCCTCGTAGATTTATGGATATCTCTTTGTTTAAATCTGATATTTGTGATTATCAATTCGTTTTCCATACAAAATTCCAGCAGATGTCTTCCATTTCTAGTAATTTCTTCCTCTCCGAACTCCCCTATGTAGGGCGCATATCTAATAACATTATTACCAACCTTTGCGTTTAGGTCTCCTACTATTATTAATTCGTTCTCTATTTTCTCTACAGCTTTTTGTAATTTATTGAAAAGTCCCTTCTTTTTTTCTATCTTTACATCTGCGTTTAGTTCTTATACCACAATACAGTCTAGCTTCTCTTTAGCGTTAATTTTTAGACCTAACGTATATTCCCAATATAATACTTTGTCTTTCCACTCCTTATGTATCAGCCATGCTACCCTATCCTTGGCTCTTTCCATTACTTCTACTCCACTGTAGATTAGTAAATGATCATTCATTATCTTTGTGCCCTTACCCGTCATCTTAGTTTCAGTAATTCCCAGTACCTTTATTTTTGATTTGTCGAATTCATTTACAAGTTCTCTTTCTTTTCCTTTATGCTTTGTATGTTCCATGTTCCTATGTGAAATACATCATTATTCTTGATCTCAACCTTAATAATAATAAAAATAAAAATAATAGTTTATGGTCTTAGTGACATGGAACAATGAATCGACCAGAGTTGTTTTGAATGGAGTAAAATTAATATAACAAATGCCAATGCCATTAATCGCTGTTGAAGTGAACAAAACGAATAAAGCCAAAGACATATTTAATTTGAATAGATTATTACACTGTGTAGTAACAACAGAACCACGACGCAAAAATAGTGACACCCCGCAATGCACAAACTGCCAGCTAATTGGCCATACAAAAAATTACTGCCACTTACAGCCACGCTGTGTTAAATGTACTGGGCACCATCATTACACGAAATGCGAAAAACTTAAAGATGTACACAAGGGGTTGTTCATATATTAGCAAGTTAAACAACAAACCGTCATTCCCTACGGTGAGGTCATCAAATCCCAATGCCATTATAACCGATAACATTACCTTCAACCGCACCTATGAAACTGTAGCCAACAACCTTAACACATTGAACTCCCAAGTAACTGACACTGACTCAACTCATCCGGATTCCCACACATCAAAAACTTTCAAAGCTATTCTTGAATTAATAACCCCTTATCTTGATCAAATAAAAAACTTTATTATGTCCCTCATTCCTATGTTGTTTCAAAATGTCAGCAAATAATAATTTTCCAATCCAACAATTAACACTCCTAAACTGGAACTCAAATGGACTAAAAGCCCAGAGGTCAGCATTTATTTCGTTTATTGCCAGACACGGTATTGACATCGCCTGCATTACCGAAACACACTTAATTCAAAATGAAAGGTTTACTGTACCTGGATACCATATTTTTCGAAAGGATCGGGAAAATGAAATAGGATGGGGCGGCTCGGCAATAATTATTAAGCATAACCTAGTGGCAAGCTCTATCATCTTAGAAGATGTCCAACTCATAGAAGCTGTAGCTGTTAAAATAAATATAATAAATAACTCTACACTTAAACTAATTTCTGCATACAAACCACCAAGGAATAAGCTAAATGTAAGCGAACTAAATAACATTTTTACAAACTCGCTTCCTACAATCCTAGCTGGTGACCTTAACTGCAAGCATACAAACTGAGGATGTAGAACAAATAATCAAAATGGATTTAAACTAAATAATATCACCTCCCAATTAGCGATTCAAATATCCGCACCCAGTGAATACACATATTTCCCTTACAGATATAACCAACCGCCAGATGTTTTAGATATCATATTACACAAAAACCTTACTCTTCCTATAACTCAGACCGTCATGACAGAACTTGATTCAGACCATCTGCTTGTCGTGTTCACTTTAAACTGTGCTGCTCACTACTATCCTAAACTTCTTAAATTAATAAAAGGCCCAATTGATTGGGAACATTTTCGAACTATAATGGATAATAGGATTACATGCCCAACAACTTTAAACAATGAAGAGGACATAAATAAAGCGATTGCATCCTTTGAGAAGCAGGTCACTGTAGCAGTCCAAGGAGCTACAGTAGCAACCCGACCACACAGGGCATTAAATGACCATAACCCACCAGTACATATACAAAAGCTTATTAAAGAAAAGCATACTGTACGCTGGCAGTGGCAAAATACTAGAGACACAGCAGTCAAAAATCGCCTTAACGGATTGATTCGGACAGTAAAAATTGAACTGGACAAATACAGAATAGCATCCTACAATTTTTATATAGAATATCTAAACCCTGGGGACTCGAACATGTGGAGGGCCACCAGAAAGATCCTAAAACAGCCTAGCATTATTCCACCACTTCGAATTAATGACACTACGTATACAGATGATGCCGACAAATGAGAAGTATTTGCTCAGCAGTTGGAAAACACATTTATCACTTCATACAATAACAGTACAAACATTGATCACGTAAAACATGAAGTAAGCAACATTAGAGCAAACATCGTAGAACCCATAGTTCCAGTATCTCCATTAGAAGTTAAACAGTACATTAAAGCGCTTAAATTAAGAAAAGCACCCGGGAAAGACTTGATACCTAACGTCCTCCTCAAAAACTTATCTAAAAAATCAGTATTGTTTGTAACAGCTATATTTAATGATTGTTTACGAATCGGATATTTCCCAACTATATGGAAACATGCAATAATTCTTATGTTTCATAAACCTGACAAGCAGCCTAATAACCCAGCAAATTACCGCCCAATTAGCTTGTTGTCAATTGTGTCTAAACTCCTTGAGAGAATCATTCAATCACTACTGAAAGAGTTCTTAAAAGTTAACAACGTACTACCACAACTTCAATTTGGATCTAGAGGCTCGCACTCGACAAACCACCAAATACTGCGCATTACTGAAAAAATTGAATTAGGGTTCGAGAACAAAATGCACACATTAATAGCCTTTATAGATGTTGCCCAGGCTTTTGACCGACTCTGGACAGATGGCCTGATATACAAAATGATAACAATAAATGTTCCCTCTTATTTGTTACTGATCATTAAATCATTTCTCACATACAGAACCTTTCAAGTTAGAATCAACTCGCACAACTCAACCGCTCGCAGCATTAACGCCGGGGTACCGAAAGGATCCATATTAGGCTCTATTCTTTTCAACCTATTTATGTATGATGTACCAGAAACACCTAACACAGATATAGCCATGTACGCTGATGACACAGCTATAATTGCTCAAGATTCAGATATCACCCTAGCTGCTCGTAAACTTCAAAAGAGCCTCGATCAACTAAGCCTATGGCTCCACAACTGGTGCATTAACATAAACGCTTATAAATGTGAATGCAAAATCTTTACTCTTAGAAGACCCCAAGATCCACCAAATATAATTATCAATAATATTTCTATACCATGGAATACTAAAGATAATCTGCCCGGTACCTTGGGATTTACCTTGATCGGAA
The DNA here is from genome assembly GCA_940337035.1 of Agriotes lineatus. NCBI lineage: Eukaryota > Metazoa > Arthropoda > Insecta > Coleoptera > Elateridae > Agriotes > Agriotes lineatus. The sequence goes on from CALNHX010009773.1 coordinate 22,409, forward strand.
GCTAAGCTGGAGTTATCATATTAATAAGAAATTTTCCGAGTCTTATGCCAGACTTGGCATGCTTTGTCCTAGATTGAACAGAAGAATGATCAAAATAAAAAAAAAAGCCCAAATGCTATCAATTATAAAACTGACATTGAAAATCTAAGTACAATTTACCATAACTTATTTAAATAACTCCCTCATTATTTTGCAACATATTTTTAATTGAGTAAAACGGTTCGAATTTTTCTTTCCAATTTTGTAGTTGCCCCTAAAATTATTTAATTATTTCATCTTTTCAAAAAAAATTTCCGAAATACGGACCTGACCTTAAGCTAAATATGCGTACGCATACAATTGACATCTTGCATTTTTCCTCATTCTGACAGCTTGATTCTTCAAAACAAGATGTCTTTCACTTTTAATTAAAAGTTTATTTGTTTAATTACATTAACTACTGTATAGTTAATGTTTAACCTCAATCAATAATGATTGTTTAATACTTCACTTTTATCCCTTTTGACGCCGTATACTTGCAATGTGGCTTTAATTAGTCATTTGCACATTTTGTTATCAATTATTATAAACTTTCATGGAAGCCATTTTGGTAAGCCTTGACAAATTTTTCTGTGTGTTCACTTAATTTAATTTCTAACCCTTGTATTTTAGTTATATCAGATGTCAATAATTTCTGATGAAGCCATCTAAAGTGGCGAAACGTTAAATATTTTATCAACTTTTACATGTATGACGTTTGGACCTTAAGGAACAATCATATTTTTTATACTACAATAAACTTTTTGGCTATCTATCTCCCACAACTTTATTAGAAGATCACCACTTAAAATAAAATGTGGACACCTCTTATATACGCATCATAACCAATGCAGAGTGGTTTGTTAGAAACTCTCAAATACATAGGGAGGGTCTTGGACACAACGCCCACTGGTCACAACGTCCACCACCTAGTATGGCCGCTATGTTGGACACAACGTCCACCGCTATTTTTGGTCACAACGTCCACCCTGGTCACAATGTCCACCACCATAACGCCCACTCTGGTCACAACGTCCACCAACGCCTGTTGAGAATAACATTTTACGGCGTTGGTCGTAACGTCCACCCTGGTCAAAACGTTCACGGCCATAACGCCCACTCTGGTCACAACGTCCACTTTCAAATTTGGTCACAACGTCCATCTTGGACACAACGTCCACCGCCATAACGCCCACTCTGGTCACAACGTCCACTTTCAAATTTGGTCACAACGTCCACCGCCATAACGCCCACTCTGGTCACAACGTCCACTTTCAAATTTGGTCACAACGTCCACCTTGGACACAACGTCCACCGCCACAACGCCCACTCTGGTCACAACGTCCACCTTGGACACAACGTCCACCGCCACAACGCCCACTCTGGTCACAACGTCCACCGACGCCTGTTGAGAATAACGTTTTACGGCGTTGGTCGTAACGTCCACCTTGGTCACAACGTCCACGGCCATAACTCCCACTCTGGTCACAACGTACACTTTCAAATTTGGTCACAACGTCCATCTTGGACACAACGTCCACGGCCATAACGCCCACTCTGGTCACAACGTCCACTTTCAAATTTGGTCACAACTTCCACCTTGGACACAACGTCCATCGCCACAACGCCCACTCTGGTCACAACGTTTACTTTCAAATTTGGTCACAACGTCCACCCTGGTCACAACGTCCACCACCATAACGCCCACTCTGGTCACAACGTCCACCGTCGCATTTGGTCACAACGTCCACCTTGGACACAACGTCCACCGCCACAACGCCCACTCTGGTCACAACGTCCACCGACGCCTGTTGAGAATAACACTTTACGGCGTTGGTCGTAACGTCCACCCTGGTCAAAACGTCCACGGCCATAACGCCCACTCTGGTCACAACGTCCACTTTCAAATTTGGTCACAACGTCCATCTTGGACACAACGTCCACCGCCATAACGCCCACTCTGGTGACAACGTCTACTTTCAAATTTGGTCACATCGTCCACCGCCATAACGCCCACTCTGGTCACAACGTCCACTTTCAAATTTGGTCACTACGTCCACCTTGGACACAACGTCCACCGCCACAACGCCCACTCTGGTCACAACGTTCACCTTCGCATTTGGTCACAACGTCCACCTTGGACACAACGTCCACCGCCACAACGCCCACTCTGGTCACAACGTCCACCGACGCCTGTTGAGAATAACATATTACGGCGTTGGTCGTAACGTCCACCTTGGTCACAACGTCCACGGCCATAACGCCCACCCTGGTCACAACGTCCACTTTCAAATTTAGTCACAACGTCCACCTTGGACACAACGTCCACGGCCATAACGCCCACTCTAGTCACAACGTCCACTTTCAAATTTGGTCACAACGTCCACCTTGGACACAACGTCCACCGCCACAACGCCCACTCTGGTCACAACGTCCACTTTCAAATTTGGTCACAACGTCCACCCTGGTCACAACGTCCACCACCATAACGCCCACTCTGGTCACAACGTCCACCGTCGCATTTGGTCACAACGTCCACCTTGGACACAACGTCCACCGCCACAACGCCCACTCTGGTCACAACGTCCACCGACGCCTGTTGAGAATAACATTTTACGGCGTTGGTCGTAACGTCCACCCTGGTCAAAACGTCCACTTTCAAATTTGGTCACAACGTCCATCTTGGACACAACGTCCACCGCCATAACGCCCACTCTGGTCACAACGTCCACTTTCAAATCTGGTCACAACGTCCACCGCCATAACGCCCACTCTGGTCACAACGTCCACTTTCAAATTTGGTCACAACGTCCACCTTGGACACAACGTCCACCGCCACAACGCCCACTCTGGTCACAACGTCCACCGACGCCTGTTGAGAATAACACTTTACGGCGTTGGTCGTAACGTCCAGCCTGGTCACAACGTCCACGGCCATAACGCCCACTCTGGTCACCACGTCCACTTTCAAATTTGGTCACAACGTCCACCTTGGGCACAACGTCCAAGGCCATAACGCCCACTATGGTCACAACGTCCACTTTCAAATTTGGTCACAATGTCCACCTTGGACACAACGTCCACCGCCACAACGCCCACTCTGGTCACAACGTCTACTTTCAAATTTGGTCACAACGTTCACCCTGGTCACAACGTCCACCACCATAACGCCCACTCTGGTCACAACCTACACCGTCGCATTTGGTCACAACGTCCACCTTGGACACAACGTCCACCGCCACAACGCCCACTCTGGTCACAACGTCCACCGACGCCTGTTGAGAATAACATTTTACGGCTTTGGTCGTAATGTACACCCTGGTCAAAACGTCCACGGCCATAACGCCCACTCTGGTCACCACGTCCACTTTCAAATTTGGTCACAACGTCCACCTTGGGCACAACGTCCAAGGCCATAACGCCCACTCTGGTCACAACGTCCACTTTCAAATTTGGTCACAATGTCCACCTTGGACACAACGTCCACCGCCACAACGCCCACTCTGGTCACAACGTCTACTTTCAAATTTGGTCACAACTTCCACCTTGGACACAACGTCCATCGCCACAACGCCCACTCTGGTCACAACGTTTACTTTCAAATTTGGTCACAACGTCCACCCTGGTCACAACGTCCACCACCATAACGCCCACTCTGGTCACAACGTCCACCGTCGCATTTGGTCACAACGTCCACCTTGGACACAACGTCCACCGCCACAACGCCCACTCTGGTCACAACGTCCACCGACGCCTGTTGAGAATAACACTTTACGGCGTTGGTCGTAACGTCCACCCTGGTCAAAACGTCCACGGCCATAACGCCCACTCTGGTCACAACGTCCACTTTCAAATTTGGTCACAACGTCCATCTTGGACACAACGTCCACCGCCATAACGCCCACTCTGGTGACAACGTCTACTTTCAAATTTGGTCACATCGTCCACCGCCATAACGCCCACTCTGGTCACAACGTCCACTTTCAAATTTGGTCACTACGTCCACCTTGGACACAACGTCCACCGCCACAACGCCCACTCTGGTCACAACGTTCACCTTCGCATTTGGTCACAACGTCCACCTTGGACACAACGTCCACCGCCACAACGCCCACTCTGGTCACAACGTCCACCGACGCCTGTTGAGAATAACATATTACGGCGTTGGTCGTAACGTCCACCTTGGTCACAACGTCCACGGCCATAACGCCCACCCTGGTCACAACGTCCACTTTCAAATTTAGTCACAACGTCCACCTTGGACACAACGTCCACGGCCATAACGCCCACTCTAGTCACAACGTCCACTTTCAAATTTGGTCACAACGTCCACCTTGGACACAACGTCCACCGCCACAACGCCCACTCTGGTCACAACGTCCACTTTCAAATTTGGTCACAACGTCCACCCTGGTCACAACGTCCACCACCATAACGCCCACTCTGGTCACAACGTCCACCGTCGCATTTGGTCACAACGTCCACCTTGGACACAACGTCCACCGCCACAACGCCCACTCTGGTCACAACGTCCACCGACGCCTGTTGAGAATAACATTTTACGGCGTTGGTCGTAACGTCCACCCTGGTCAAAACGTCCACTTTCAAATTTGGTCACAACGTCCATCTTGGACACAACGTCCACCGCCATAACGCCCACTCTGGTCACAACGTCCACTTTCAAATCTGGTCACAACGTCCACCGCCATAACGCCCACTCTGGTCACAACGTCCACTTTCAAATTTGGTCACAACGTCCACCTTGGACACAACGTCCACCGCCACAACGCCCACTCTGGTCACAACGTCCACCGACGCCTGTTGAGAATAACACTTTACGGCGTTGGTCGTAACGTCCAGCCTGGTCACAACGTCCACGGCCATAACGCCCACTCTGGTCACCACGTCCACTTTCAAATTTGGTCACAACGTCCACCTTGGGCACAACGTCCAAGGCCATAACGCCCACTCTGGTCACAACGTCCACTTTCAAATTTGGTCACAATGTCCACCTTGGACACAACGTCCACCGCCACAACGCCCACTCTGGTCACAACGTCTACTTTCAAATTTGGTCACAACGTTCACCCTGGTCACAACGTCCACCACCATAACGCCCACTCTGGTCACAACCTACACCGTCGCATTTGGTCACAACGTCCACCTTGGACACAACGTCCACCGCCACAACGCCCACTCTGGTCACAACGTCCACCGACGCCTGTTGAGAATAACATTTTACGGCTTTGGTCGTAATGTACACCCTGGTCAAAACGTCCACGGCCATAACGCCCACTCTGGTCACAACGTCTACTTTCAAATTTAGTCACAACGTCCATCTTGGACACAACGTCCACCGCCATAACGCCCACTCTGGTCACAACGTCCACTTTCAAATTTGGCCACAACGTCCACCTTGGACACAACGTCCACCGCCATAACGCCCACTCTGGTCTCAACGTCCACTTTCAAATTTGGTCACAACGTCCACCTTGGACACAACGTCCACCGCCACAACGCCCACTCTGGTCACAACGTCCACCTTCGCATTTGGTCACAACGTCCACCTTGGACACAACGTCCACCGCCACAACGCCCACTCTGGTCACAACGTCTACTTTCAAATTTGGTCACAACGTCCACCCTGGTCACAACGTCCACGGCCATAACGCCCACTCTGGTCACAACGTCCACTTTCAAATTTGGTCACAACGTCCACCCTGGTCACAACGTCCACGGCCATAACGCCCACTCTGGTCACAACGTCCACTTTCAAATTTGGCCACAACGTCCACCTTGGACACAACGTCCACCACCATAACGCCCACTCTGGTCACAACGTCCACCGACGCCTGTTGAGAATAACATTTTACGGCGTTGGTCGTAACGTCCACCCTGGTCACAACGTCCACGGCCATAACGCCCACCCTGGTCACAACGTCCACTTTCAAATTTGGCCACAACGTCCACCTTGGACACAACACCAACCACCACAACGCCCACTCTGGTCACAACGTTTACTTTCAAATTTGGTCACAACGTACACCCTGGTAACAACGTCCACCACCATAACGCCCACTCTGGTCACAACGTCCACCGTCGCATTTGGTCACAACGTCCACCTTGGACACAACGTCCACCGCCATAACGCCCACTCTGGTCACAACGTCCACTTTCAAATTTGGTCACAACGTCCACCTTGGACACAACGTCCACCGCCACAACGCCCACTCTGGTCACAACGTCCACCTTCGCATTTGGTCACAACGTCCACCTTGGACACAACGTCCACCGCCACAACGCCCACTCTGGTCACAACGTCCACCGACGCCTGTTGAGAATAACACTTTACGGCGTTGGTCGTAACGTCCACCCTGGTCAAAACGCCCACGGCCATAACGCCCACTCTGGTCACAACGTCAACTTTCAAATTTGGTCACAACGTCCATCTTGGACACAACATCCACCGCCATAACGCCCACTCTGGTGACAACGTCTACTTTCAAATTTGGTCACAACGTCCACCGCCATAACGCCCACTCTGGTCACAACGTCCACTTTCAAATTTGGTCACTACGTCCACCTTGGACACAACGTCCACCGCCACAACGCCCACTCTGGTCACAACGTTCACCTTCGCATTTGGTCACTACGTCCACCTTGGACACAACGTCCACCGCCACAACGCCCACTCTGGTCACAACGTCTACCGACGTTTGTTGAGAATAACATTTTACGGCGTTGGTCGTAACGTCCACCTTGGTCACAACGTCCACGGCCATAACGCCCACCCTGGTCACAACGTCCACTTTCAAATTTGGTCACAACGTCCACCTTGGACACAACGTCCACGGCCATAACGCCCACTCTGGTCACAACGTCCACTTTCAAATTTGGTCACAACGTCCACCTTGGACACAACGTCCACCGCCACAACGCCCACTCTGGTCACAACGTCCACTTTCAAATTTGGTCACAACGTCCACCCTGGTCACAACGTCCACCACCATAACGCCCGCTCTGGTCACAACATCCACCGTCGCAATTTGGTCACAACGTCCACCTTGGACACAACGTCCACCGCCACAACGCCCACTCTGGTCACAACGTCCACCGACCACTGTTGAGAATAACATTTTACGGCGTTGGTCGTAACGTCCACCCTGGTCAAAACGTCCACTTTAAAGTTTGGTTACAACGTCCATCTTGGACACAACGTCCACCGCCATAACGCCCACTCTGGTCACAACGTCCACTTTCAAATTTGGTCACAACGTCCACCGCCATAACGCCCACTCTGGTCACAACGTCCACTTTTAAATTTGGTCACAACGTCCACCTTGGACACAACGTCCACCGCCACAACGCCCACTCTGGTCACAACGTCCACCTTCGCATTTGGTCACAACGTCCACCTTGGACACAACGTCCACCGCCACAACGCCCACTCTGGTCACAGCGTCCACCGACGCCTGTTGAGAATAACATTTAATGGCGTTGGTCGTAACGTCCAGCCTGGTCACAACGTCCACGGCCATAACGCCCACTCTGGTCACAACGTCCACTTTCAAATTTGGTCACAATGTCCACCTTGGACACAACGTCCACCGCCACAACGCCCACTCTGGTCACAACGTCTACTTTCAAATTTGGTCACAACGTTCACCCTGGTCACAACGTCCACCACCATAACGCCCACTCTGGTCACAACGTACACCGTCGCATTTGGTCACAGCGTCCACCTTGGACACAACGTCCACCGCCACAACGCCCACTCCGGTCACAACGTCCACCGACGCCTGTTGAGAATAACATTTTACGGCGTTGGTCGTAACGTCCACCCTGGTCACAACGTCCACGGCCATAACGCCCACTCTGGTCACAACGTCTACTTTCAAATTTAGTCACAACGTCCATCTGGGACACAACGTCCACCGCCATAACGCCCACTCTGGTCACAACGTCCACTTTCAAATTTGGTCACAACGTCCACTTTGGACACAACGTCCACCGCCATAACGCCCACTCTGGTCACAACGTCTACTTTCAAATTTGGTCACAACGTCCACCCTGGTCACAACATCCACGGCCATAACGCCCACTCTGGTCACAACGTCCACTTTCAAATTTGGTCACAACGTCCACCTTGGACACAACGTCCACGGCCATAACGCCCACTCTGGTCACAACGTCCACCTTCGCATTTGGTCACAACTTCCACCTTGGACACAAAGTCCACCGTCACAACGCCCCTCTGGTCACAACGTCCACCGACGCCTGTTGAGAATAACATTTTACGGCGTTGGTCGTAACGTCCACCCTGGTCACAACGTCCACGGCCATAACGCCCACTCTGGTCACAACGTCCACTTTCAAATTTGGTCACAACGTCCACCGCCATAACGCCCACTCTGGTCACAACGTCCACCGTCGCATTTGGTCACAACGTCCACCTTGGACACAACGTCCACCGCCACAACGCCCACTCTGGTCACAACGTCCACCGACGCCTGTTGAGAATAACATTTTACGGCGTTGGTCGTAACGTCCACCTTGGTCACAACGTCCACGGCCATAACTCCCACTCTGGTCACAACGTACACTTTCAAATTTGGTCACAACGTCCATCTTGGACACAACGTCCACGGCCATAACGCCCAATCTGGTCACAACGTCCACTTTCAAATTTGGTCACAACTTCCACCTTGGACACAACGTCCATCGCCACAACGCCCACTCTGGTCACAACGTTTACTTTCAAATTTGGTCACAACGTCCACCCTGGTCACAACGTCCACCACCATAACGCCCACTCTGGTCACAACGTCCACCGTCGCATTTGGTCACAACGTCCACCTTGGACACAACGTCCACCGCCACAACGCCCACTCTGGTCACAACGTCCACTTTCAAATTTGGTCACAACGTCCATCTTGGACACAACGTCCACCGCCATAACGCCCACTCTGGTGCCAACGTCTACTTTCAAATTTGGTCACATCGTCCACCGCCATAACGCCCACTCTGGTCACAACGTCCACTTTCAAATTTGGTCACTACGTCCACCTTGGACACAACGTCCACCGCCACAACGCCCACTCTGGTCACAACGTTCACCTTCGCATTTGGTCACAACGTCCACCTTGGACACAACGTCCACCGCCACAACGCGCACTCTGGTCACAACGTCCACCGACGCCTGTTGAGAATAACATATTACGGCGTTGGTCGTAACGTCCACCTTGGTCACAACGTCCACGGCCATAACGCCCACCCTGGTCACAACGTCCACTTTCAAATTTAGTCACAACGTCCACCTTGGACACAACGTCCACGGCCATAACGCCCACTCTAGTCACAACGGCCACTTTCAAATTTGGTCACAACGTCCACCTTGGACACAACGTCCACCGCCACAACGCCCACTCTGGTCACAACGTCCACTTTCAAATTTGGTCACAATGTCCACCTTGGACACAACGTCCACCGCCACAACGCCCACTCTGGTCACAACGTCTACTTTCAAATTTGGTCACAACGTTCACCCTGGTCACAACGTCCACCACCATAACGCCCACTCTGGTCACAACCTACACCGTCGCATTTGGTCACAACGTCCACCTTGGACACAACGTCCACCGCCACAACGCCCACTCTGGTCACAACGTCCACCGACGCCTGTTGAGAATAACACTTTACGGCGTTGGTCGTAACGTCCAGCCTGGTCACAACGTTTACTTTCAAATTTGGTCACAACGTACACCCTGGTAACAACGTCCACCACCATAACGCCCACTCTGGTCACAACGTCCACCGTCGCAATTGGTCACAACGTCCACCTTGGACACAACGTCCACCGCCATAACGCCCACTCTGGTCACAACGTCCACTTTCAAATTTGGTCACAACGTCCACCTTGGACACAACGTCCACCGCCACAACGCCCACTCTGGTCACAACGTCCACCTTCGCATTTGGTCACAACGTCCACCTTGGACACAACGTCCACCGCCACAACGCCCACTCTGGTCACAACGTCCACCGACGCCTGTTGAGAATAACACTTTACGGCGTTGGTCGTAACGTCCACCCTGGTCAAAACGCCCACGGCCATAACGCCCACTCTGGTCACAACGTCAACTTTCAAATTTGGTCACAACGTCCATCTTGGACACAACATCCACCGCCATAACGCCCACTCTGGTGACAACGTCTACTTTCAAATTTGGTCACAACGTCCACCGCCATAACGCCCACTCTGGTCACAACGTCCACTTTCAAATTTGGTCACTACGTCCACCTTGGACACAACGTCCACCGCCACAACGCCCACTCTGGTCACAACGTTCACCTTCGCATTTGGTCACTACGTCCACCTTGGACACAACGTCCACCGCCACAACGCCCACTCTGGTCACAACGTCTACCGACGTTTGTTGAGAATAACATTTTACGGCGTTGGTCGTAACGTCCACCTTGGTCACAACGTCCACGGCCATAACGCCCACCCTGGTCACAACGTCCACTTTCAAATTTGGTCACAACGTCCACCTTGGACACAACGTCCACGGCCATAACGCCCACTCTGGTCACAACGTCCACTTTCAAATTTGGTCACAACGTCCACCTTGGACACAACGTCCACCGCCACAACGCCCACTCTGGTCACAACGTCCACTTTTAAATTTGGTCACAACGTCCACCCTGGTCACAACGTCCACCACCATAACGCCCGCTCTGGTCACAACGTCCACCGTCGCAATTTGGTCACAACGTCCACCTTGGACACAACGTCCACCGCCACAACGCCCACTCTGGTCACAACGTCCACCGACCACTGTTGAGAATAACATTTTACGGCGTTGGTCGTAACGTCCACCCTGGTCAAAACGTCCACTTTAAAGTTTGGTTACAACGTCCATCTTGGACACAACGTCCACCGCCATAACGCCCACTCTGGTCACAACGTCCACTTTCAAATTTGGTCACAACGTCCACCGCCATAACGCCCACTCTGGTCACAACGTCCACTTTTAAATTTGGTCACAACGTCCACCTTGGACACAACGTCCACCGCCACAACGCCCACTCTGGTCACAACGTCCACCTTCGCATTTGGTCACAACGTCCACCTTGGACACAACGTCCACCGCCACAACGCCCACTCTGGTCACAACGTCCACCGACGCCTGTTGAGAATAACATTTAATGGCGTTGGTCGTAACGTCCAGCCTGGTCACAACGTCCACGGCCATAACGCCCACTCTGGTCACCACGTCCACTTTCAAATTTGGTCACAACGTCCAAGGCCATAACGCCCACTATGGTCACAACGTCCACTTTTAAATTTGGTCACAATGTCCACCTTGGACACAACGTCCACCGCCACAACGCCCACTCTGGTCACAACGTCTACTTTCAAATTTGGTCACAACGTTCACCCTGGTCACAACGTCCACCACCATAACGCCCACTCTGGTCACAACGTACACCGTCGCATTTGGTCAGAGCGTCCACCTTGGACACAACGTCCACCGCCACAACGCCCACTCCGGTCACAACGTCCACCGACGCCTGTTGAGAATAACATTTTACGGCGTTGGTCGTAACGTCCACCCTGGTCACAACGTCCACGGCCATAACGCCCACTCTGGTCACAACGTCTACTTTCAAATTTAGTCACAACGTCCATCTGGGACACAACGTCCACCGCCATAACGCCCACTCTGGTCACAACGTCCACTTTCAAATTTGGTCACAACGTCCACTTTGGACACAACGTCCACCGCCATAACGCCCACTCTGGTCACAACGTCTTCTTTCAAATTTGGTCACAACGTCCACCCTGGTCACAACATCCACGGCCATAACGCCCACTCTGGTCACAACGTCCACTTTCAAATTTGGTCACAACGTCCACCTTGGACACAACGTCCACGGCCATAACGCCCACTCTGGTCACAACGTCCACCTTCGCATTTGGTCACAACTTCCACCTTGGACACAAAGTCCACCGTCACAACGCCCCTCTGGTCACAACGTCCACCGACGCCTGTTGAGAATAACATTTTACGGCGTTGGTCGTAACGTCCACCCTGGTCACAACGTCCACGGCCATAACGCCCACTCTGGTCACAACGTCCACTTTCAAATTTGGTCACAACGTCCACCGCCATAACGCCCACTCTGGTCACAACGTCCACCGTCGCATTTGGTCACAACGTCCACCTTGGACACAACGTCCACCGCCACAACGCCCACTCTGGTCACAACGTCCACCGACGCCTGTTGAGAATAACATTTTACGGCGTTGGTCGTAACGTCCACCTTGGTCACAACGTCCACGGCCATAACTCCCACTCTGGTCACAACGTACACTTTCAAATTTGGTCACAACGTCCATCTTGGACACAACGTCCACGGCCATAACGCCCACTCTGGTCACAACGTCCACTTTCAAATTTGGTCACAACTTCCACCTTGGACACAACGTCCATCGCCACAACGCCCACTCTGGTCACAACGTTTACTTTCAAATTTGGTCACAACGTCCACCCTGGTCACAACGTCCACCACCATAACGCCCACTCTGGTCACAACGTCCACCGTCGCATTTGGTCACAACGTCCACCTTGGACACAACGTCCACCGCCACAACGCCCACTCTGGTCACAACGTCCACCGACGCCTGTTGAGAATAACACTTTACGGCGTTGGTCGTAACGTCCACCCTGGTCAAAACGTCCACGGCCATAACGCCCACTCTGGTCACAACGTCCACTTTCAAATTTGGTCACAACGTCCATCTTGGACACAACGTCCACCGCCATAACGCCCACTCTGGTGACAACGTCTACTTTCAAATTTGGTCACATCGTCCACCGCCATAACGCCCACTCTGGTCACAACGTCCACTTTCAAATTTGGTCACTACGTCCACCTTGGACACAACGTCCACCGCCACAACGCCCACTCTGGTCACAACGTTCACCTTCGCATTTGGTCACAACGTCCACCTTGGACACAACGTCCACCGCCACAACGCCCACTCTGGTCACAACGTCCACCGACGCCTGTTGAGAATAACATATTACGGCGTTGGTCGTAACGTCCACCTTGGTCACAACGTCCACGGCCATAACGCCCACCCTGGTCACAACGTCCACCTTCAAATTTAGTCACAACGTCCACCTTGGACACAACGTCCACGGCCATAACGCCCACTCTAGTCACAACGTCCACTTTCAAATTTGGTCACAACGTCCACCTTGGACACAACGTCCACCACCACAACGCCCACTCTGGTCACAACGTCCACTTTCAAATTTGGTCACAATGTCCACCTTGGACACAACGTCCACCGCCACAACGCCCACTCTGGTCACAACGTCTACTTTCAAATTTGGTCACAACGTTCACCCTGGTCACAACGTCCACCACCATAACGCCCACTCTGGTCACAACCTACACCGTCGCATTTGGTCACAACGTCCACCTTGGACACAACGTCCACCGCCACAACGCCCACTCTGGTCACAACGTCCACCGACGCCTGTTGAGAATAACACTTTACGGCGTTGGTCGTAACGTCCAGCCTGGTCACAACGTCCACGGCCATAACGCCCACTCTGGTCACCACGTCCACTTTCAAATTTGGTCACAACGTCCACCTTGGGCACAACGTCCAAGGCCATAACGCCCACTCTGGTCACAACGTCCACTTTCAAATTTGGTCACAATGTCCACCTTGGACACAACGTCCACCGCCACAACGCCCACTCTGGTCACAACGTCCACCGACGCCTGTTGAGAATAACACTTTACGGCGTTGGTCGTAACGTCCAGCCTGGTCACAACGTCCACGGCCATAACGCCCCACTCTGGTCACCACGTCCACTTTCAAATTTGGTCACAACGTCCACCTTGGGCACAACGTCCAAGGCCATAACGCCCACTCTGGTCACAACGTCCACTTTCAAATTTGGTCACAATGTCCACCTTGGACACAACGTCCACCGCCATAACGCCCACTCTGGTCACAACCTACACCGTCGCATTTGGTCACAACGTCCACCTTGGACACAACGTCCACCGCCACAACGCCCACTCTGGTCACAACGTCCACCGACGCCTGTTGAGAATAACATTTTACGGCTTTGGTCGTAATGTACACCCTGGTCAAAACGTCCACGGCCATAACGCCCACTCTGGTCACAACGTCTACTTTCAAATTTAGTCACAACGTCCATCTTGGACACAACGTCCACCGCCATAACGCCCACTCTGGTCCCAACGTCCACTTTCAAATTTGGCCACAACGTCCACCTTGGACACAACGTCCACCGCCATAACGCCCACTCTGGTCACAACGTCCACTTTCAAATTTGGTCACAACGTCCACCTTGGACACAACGTCCACCGCCACAACGCCCACTCTGGTTACAACGTCCACCTTCGCATTTGGTCACAACGTCCACCTTGGACACAACGTCCACCGCCACAACGCCCACTCTGGTCACAACGTCTACTTTCAAATTTGGTCACAACGTCCACCCTGGTCACAACGTCCACGGCCATAACGCCCACTCTGGTCACAACGTCCACTTTCAAATTTGGTCACAACGTCCACCTTGGACACAACGTCCACGGCCATAACGCCCACTCTGGTCACAACGTCCACTTTCGCATTTGGTCACAACGTCCACCTTGGACACAAAGTCCACCGCCACAACGCCCACTCTGGTCACAACGTCCACCGACGCCTGTTGAGAATAACATTTTACGGCGTTGGTCGTAACGTCCACCCTGGTCACAACGTCCCACGGCCATAACGCCCACCCTGGTCACAACGTCCACTTTCAAATTTGGCCACAACGTCCACCTTGGACACAACACCAACCGCCACAACGCCCACTCTGGTCACAACGTTTACTTTCAAATTTGGTCACAACGTACACCCTGGTCACAACGTCCACCACCATAACGCCCACTCTGGTCACAACGTCCACCGTCGCATTTGGTCACAACGTCCACCTTGGACACAACGTCCACCGCCATAACGCCCACTCTGGTCACAACGTCCACTTCAAATTTGGTCACAACGTCCACCTTGGACCACAACGTCCACCGCCACAACGCCCACTCTGGTCACAACGTCCACCTTCGCATTTGGTCACAACGTCCACCTTGGACACAACGTCCAGCGCCACAACGCCCACTCTGGTCACAACGTCCACCGACGCCTGTTGAGAATAACACTTTACGGCGTTGGTCGTAACGTCCACCCTGGTCAAAACGCCCACGGCCATAACGCCCACTCTGGTCACAACGTCAACTTTCAAATTTGGTCACAACGTCCATCTTGGACACAACATCCACCGCCATAACGCCCACTCTGGTGACAACGTCTACCTTCAAATTTGGTCACAACGTCCACCGCCATAACGCCCACTCTGGTCACAACGTCCACTTTCAAATTTGGTCACTACGTCCACCTTGGACACAACGTCCACCGCCACAACGCCCACTCTGGTCACAACGTTCACCTTCGCATTTGGTCACTACGTCCACCTTGGACACAACGTCCACCGCCACAACGCCCACTCTGGTCACAACGTCCACCGACGCCTGTTGAGAATAACATTTTACGGCGTTGGTCGTAACGTCCACCTTGGTCACAACGTCCACGGCCATAACGCCCACCCTGGTCACAACGTCCACTTTCAAATTTGGTCACAACGTCCACCTTGGACACAACGTCCACGGCCATAACGCCCACTCTGGTCACAACGTCCACTTTCAAATTTGGTCACAACGTCCACCTTGGACACAACGTCCACCGCCACAACGCCCACTCTGGTCACAACGTCCACTTTCAAATTTGGTCACAACGTCCACCCTGGTCACAACGTCCACCACCATAACGCCCGCTCTGGTCACAACGTCCACCGTCGCAATTTGGTCACAACGTCCACCTTGGACACAACGTCCACCGCCACAACGCCCACTCTGGTCACAACGTCCACCGACCACTGTTGAGAATAACATTTTACGGCGTTGGTCGTAACGTCCACCCTGGTCAAAACGTCCACTTTAAATTTGGTTACAACGTCCATCTTGGACACAACGTCCACCGCCATAACGCCCACTCTGGTCACAACGTCCACTTTCAAATTTGGTCACAACGTCCACCGCCATAACGCCCACTCTGGTCACAACGTCCACTTTTAAATTTGGTCACAACGTCCACCTTGGACACAACGTCCACCGCCACAACGCCCACTCTGGTCACAACGTCCACCTTCGCATTTGGTCACAACGTCCACCTTGGACACAACGTCCCACCGCCACAACGCCCACTCTGGTCACAACGTCCACCGACGCCTGTTGAGAATAACATTTTATGGCGTTGGTCGTAACGTCCAGCCTGGTCACAACGTCCACGGCCATAACGCCCACTCTGGTCACCACGTCCACTTTCAAATTTGGTCACAACGTCCAAGGCCATAACGCCCACTATGGTCACAACGTCCACTTTCAAATTTGGTCACAATGTCCACCTTGGACACAACGTCCACCGCCACAACGCCCACTCTGGTCACAACGTCTACTTTCAAATTTGGTCACAACGTCCACCACCATAACGCCCACTCTGGTCACAACGTACACCGCCGCATTTGGTCACAACGTCACCTTGGACACAACGTCCACCGCCACAACGCCCACTCCGGTCACAACGTCCACCGACGCCTGTTGAGAATAACATTTTACGGCGTTGGTCGTAACGTCCACCCTGGTCACAACGTTCACGGCCATAACGCCCACTCTGGTCACAACGTCTACTTTCAAATTTAGTCACAACGTCCATCTGGGACACAACGTCCACCGCCATAACGCCCACTTTGGTCACAACGTCCACTTTCAAATTTGTCACAACGTCCACTTTGGACACAACGTCCACCGCCATAACGCCCACTCTGGTCACAACGTCCACTTTCAAATTTGGTCACAACGTCCCACCTTGGACACAACGTCCACCGCCACAACGCCACTCTGGTAACAACGTCACCTTCGCATTTGGTCACAACGTCCACCTTGGACACAACGTCCACCGCCACAAAGCCCACTCTGGTCACAACGTCTACTTTCAAATTTGGTCACAACGTCCACCCTGGTCACAACATCCACGGCCATAACGCCCACTCTGGTCACAACGTCCACTTTCAAATTTGGTCACAACGTCCACCTTGGACACAACGTCCACGGCCATAACGCCCACTCTGGTCACAACGTCCACCTTCGCATTTGGTCACAACTTCCACCTTGGACACAAAGTCCACCGTCACAACGCCCACTCTGGTCACAACGTCCACCGACGCCTGTTGAGAATAACATTTTACGGCGTTGGTCGTAACGTCCACCCTGGTCACAACGTCCACGGCCATAACGCCCACTCTGGTCACAACGTCCACTTTCAAATTTGGTCACAACGTCCACCGCCATAACGCCCACTCTGGTCACAACGTCCACCGTCGCATTTGGTCACAACGTCCACCTTGGACACAACGTCCACCGCCACAACGCCCACTCTGGTCACAACGTCCACCTTGGACACAACGTCCACCGCCACAACGCCCACTCTGGTCACAACGTCCACCGACGCCTGTTGAGAATAACATTTTACGGCGTTGGTCGTAACGTCCACCTTGGTCACAACGTCCACGGCCATAACTCCCACTCTGGTCACAACGTACACTTTCAAATTTGGTCACAACGTCCATCTTGGACACAACGTCCACGGCCATAACGCCCACTCTGGTCACAACGTCCACTTTCAAATTTGGTCACAACTTCCACCTTGGACACAACGTCCATCGCCACAACGCCCACTCTGGTCACAACGTTTACTTTCAAATTTGGTCACAACGTCCACCCTGGTCACAACGTCCACCACCATAACGCCCACTCTGGTCACAACGTCCACCGTCGCATTTGGTCACAACGTCCACCTTGGACACAACGTCCACCGCCACAACGCCCACTCTGGTCACAACGTCCACCGACGCCTGTTGAGAATAACACTTTACGGCGTTGGTCGTAACGTCCACCCTGGTCAAAACGTCCACGGCCATAACGCCCACTCTGGTCACAACGTCCACTTTCAAATTTGGTCACAACGTCCATCTTGGACACAACGTCCACCGCCATAACGCCCACTCTGGTGACAACGTCTACTTTCAAATTTGGTCACATCGTCCACCGCCATAACGCCCACTCTGGTCACAACGTCCACTTTCAAATTTGGTCACTACGTCCACCTTGGACACAACGTCCACCGCCACAACGCCCACTCTGGTCACAACGTTCACCTTCGCATTTGGTCACAACGTCCACCTTGGACACAACGTCCACCACCACAACGCCCACTCTGGTCACAACGTCCACCGACGCCTGTTGAGAATAACATATTACGGCGTTGGTCGTAACTTCCACCTTGGTCACAACGTCCACGGCCATAACGCCCACCCTGGTCACAACGTCCACTTTCAAATTTAGTCACAACGTCCACCTTGGACACAACGTCCACGGCCATAACGCCCACTCTAGTCACAACGTCCACTTTCAAATTTGGTCACAACGTCCACCTTGGACACAACGTCCACCGCCACAACGCCCACTCTGGTCACAACGTCTACTTTCAAATTTGGTCACAACGTTCACCCTGGTCACAACGTCCACCACCATAACGCCCACTCTGGTCACAACCTACACCGTCGCATTTGGTCACAACGTCCACCTTGGACACAACGTCCACCGCCACAACGCCCACTCTGGTCACAACGTCCACCGACGCCTGTTGAGAATAACACTTTACGGCGTTGGTCGTAACGTCCAGCCTGGTCACAACGTCCACGGCCATAACGCCCACTCTGGTCACCACGTCCACTTTCAAATTTGGTCACAACGTCCACCTTGGGCACAACGTCCAAGGCCATAACGCCCACTCTGGTCACAACGTCCACTTTCAAATTTGGTCACAATGTCCACCTTGGACACAACGTCCACCGCCACAACGCCCACTCTGGTCACAACGTCCACCGACGCCTGTTGAGAATAACACTTTACGGCGTTGGTCGTAACGTCCAGCCTGGTCACAACGTCCACGGCCATAACGCCCACTCTGGTCACCACGTCCACTTTCAAATTTGGTCACAACGTCCACCTTGGGCACAACGTCCAAGGCCATAACGCCCACTCTGGTCACAACGTCCACTTTCAAATTTGGTCACAATGTCCACCTTGGACACAACGTCCACCGCCATAACGCCCACTCTGGTCACAACCTACACCGTCGCATTTGGTCACAACGTCCACCTTGGACACAACGTCCACCGCCACAACGCCCACTCTGGTCACAACGTCCACCGACGCCTGTTGAGAATAACATTTTACGGCTTTGGTCGTGATGTACACCCTGGTCAAAACGTCCACGGCCATAACGCCCACTCTGGTCACAACGTCTACTTTCAAATTTAGTCACAACGTCCATCTTGGACACAACGTCCACCGCCATAACGCCCACTCTGGTCCAACGTCCACTTTCAAATTTGGCCACAACGTCCACCTTGGACACAACGTCCACCGCCATAACGCCCACTCTGGTCACAACGTCCACTTTCAAATTTGGTCACAACGTCCACCCTTGGACACAACGTCCACCGCCACAACGCCCACTCTGGTTACAACGTCCACCTTCGCATTTGGTCACAACGTCCACCTTGGACACAACGTCCACCGCCACAACGCCCACTCTGGTCACAACGTCTACTTTCAAATTTGGTCACAACGTCCACCCTGGTCACAACGTCCACGGCCATAACGCCCACTCTGGTCACAACGTCCACTTTCAAATTTGGTCACAACGTCCCACCTTGGACACAACGTCCACGGCCATAACGCCCACTCTGGTCACAACGTCCACTTTCGCATTTGGTCACAACGTCCACCTTGGACACAAAGTCCACCGCCACAACGCCCACTCTGGTCACAACGTCCACCGACGCCTGTTGAGAATAACATTTTACGGCGTTGGTCGTAACGTCCACCCTGGTCACAACGTCCACGGCCATAACGCCCACCCTGGTCACAACGTCCACTTTCAATTTGGCCACAACGTCCACCTTGGACACAACACCAACCGCCACAACGCCCACTCTGGTCACAACGTTTACTTTCAAATTTGGTCACAACGTACACCCTGGTCACAACGTCCACCACCATAACGCCCACTCTGGTCACAACGTCCACCGTCGCATTTGGTCACAACGTCCACCTTGGACACAACGTCCACCGCCATAACGCCCACTCTGGTCACAACGTCCACTTTCAAATTTGGTCACAACGTCCACCTTGGACACAACGTCCACCGCCACAACGCCCACTCTGGTCACAACGTCCACCTTCGCATTTGGTCACAACGTCCACCTTGGACACAACGTCCAGCGCCACAACGCCCACTCTGGTCACAACGTCCACCGACGCCTGTTGAGAATAACACTTTACGGCGTTGGTCGTAACGTCCACCCTGGTCAAAACGCCCACGGCCATAACGCCCACTCTGGTCACAACGTCAACTTTCAAATTTGGTCACAACGTCCATCTTGGACACAACATCCACCGCCATAACGCCCACTCTGGTGACAACGTCTACCTTCAAATTTGGTCACAACGTCCACCGCCATAACGCCCACTCTGGTCACAACGTCCACTTTCAAATTTGGTCACTACGTCCACCTTGGACACAACGTCCACCGCCACAACGCCCACTCTGGTCACAACGTTCACCTTCGCATTTGGTCACTACGTCCACCTTGGACACAACGTCCACCGCCACAACGCCCACTCTGGTCACAACGTCCACCGACGCCTGTTGAGAATAACATTTTACGGCGTTGGTCGTAACGTCCACCTTGGTCACAACGTCCACGGCCATAACGCCCACCCTGTCACAACGTCCACTTCAAATTTGGTCACAACGTCCACCTTGGACACAACGTCCACGGCCATAACGCCCACTCTGGTCACAACGTCCACTTTCAAATTTGGTCACAACGTCCACCTTGGACACAACGTCCACCGCCACAACGCCCCACTCTGGTCACAACGTCCACTTTCAAATTTGGTCACAACGTCCACCCTGGTCACAACGTCCACCACCATAACGCCCGCTCTGGTCACAACGTCCACCGTCGCAATTTGGTCACAACGTCCACCTTGGACACAACGTCCACCGCCACAACGCCCACTCTGGTCACAACGTCCACCGACCACTGTTGAGAATAACATTTTACGGCGTTGGTCGTAACGTCCACCCTGGTCAAACGTCCACTTTAAAATTTGGTTACAACGTCCATCTTGGGACACAACGTCCACCGCCCATAACGCCCACTCTGGTCACAACGTCCACTTTCAAATTTGGTCACAACGTCCACCGCCATAACGCCCACTCTGGTCACAACGTCCACTTTTAAATTTGGTCACAACGTCCACCTTGGACACAACGTCCACCGCCACAACGCCCACTCTGGTCACAACGTCCACCTTCGCATTTGGTCACAACGTCCACCTTGGACACAACGTCCACCGCCACAACGCCCACTCTGGTCACAACGTCCACCGACGCCTGTTGAGAATAACATTTTATGGCGTTGGTCGTAACGTCCAGCCTGGTCACAACGTCCACGGCCATAACGCCCACTCTGGTCACCACGTCCACTTTCAAATTTGGTCACAACGTCCAAGGCCATAACGCCCACTATGGTCACAACGTCCACTTTCAAATTTGGTCACAATGTCCACCTTGGACACAACGTCCACCGCCACAACGCCCACTCTGGTCACAACGTCTACTTTCAAATTTGGTCACAACGTCCACCACCATAACGCCCACTCTGGTCACAACGTACACCGCCGCATTTGGTCACAACGTCCACCTTGGACACAACGTCCACCGCCACAACGCCCACTCCGGTCACAACGTCCACCGACGCCTGTTGAGAATAACATTTTACGGCGTTGGTCGTAACGTCCACCCTGGTCACAACGTTCACGGCCATAACGCCCACTCTGGTCACAACGTCTACTTTCAAATTTAGTCACAACGTCCATCTGGGACACAACGTCCACCGCCATAACGCCCACTTTGGTCACAACGTCCACTTTCAAATTTGGTCACAACGTCCACTTTGGACACAACGTCCACCGCCATAACGCCCACTCTGGTCACAACGTCCACTTTCAAATTTGGTCACAACGTCCACCTTGGACACAACGTCCACCGCCACAACGCCCACTCTGGTAACAACGTCCACCTTCGCATTTGGTCACAACGTCCACCTTGGACACAACGTCCACCGCCACAAAGCCCACTCTGGTCACAACGTCTACTTTCAAATTTGGTCACAACGTCCACCCTGGTCACAACATCCACGGCCATAACGCCCACTCTGGTCACAACGTCCACTTTCAAATTTGGTCACAACGTCCACCTTGGACACAACGTCCACGGCCATAACGCCCACTCTGGTCACAACGTCCACCTTCGCATTTGGTCACAACTTCCACCTTGGACACAAAGTCCACGTCACAACGCCCACTCTGGTCACAACGTCCACCGACGCCTGTTGAGAATAACATTTTACGGCGTTGGTCGTAACGTCCACCCTGGTCACAACGTCCACGGCCATAACGCCCACTCTGGTCACAACGTCCAATTTCAAATTTGGTCACAACGTCCACCGCCATAACGCCCACTCTGGTCACAACGTCCACCGTCGCATTTGGTCACAACGTCCACCTTGGACACAACGTCCACCGCCACAACGCCCACTCTGGTCACAACGTCCACCTTGGACACAACGTCCACCGCCACAACGCCCACTCTGGTCACAACGTCCACCGACGCCTGTTGAGAATAACATTTTACGGCGTTGGTCGTAACGTCCACCTTGGTCACAACGTCCACGCCATAACTCCCACTCTGGTCACAACGTTACACTTTCAAATTTGGTCACAACGTCCATCTTGGACACAACGTCCACGGCCATAACGCCCACTCTGGTCACAACGTCCACTTTCAAATTTGGTCACAACTTCCACCTTGGACACAACGTCCATCGCCACAACGCCCACTCTGGTCACAACGTTTACTTTCAAATTTGGTCACAACGTCCACCCTGGTCACAACGTCCACCACCATAACGCCCACTCTGGTCACAACGTCCACCGTCGCATTTGGTCACAACGTCCACCTTGGACACAACGTCCACCGCCACAACGCCCACTCTGGTCACAACGTCCACCGACGCCTGTTGAGAATAACACTTTACGGCGTTGGTCGTAACGTCCACCCTGGTCAAAACGTCCACGGCCATAACGCCCACTCTGGTCACAACGTCCACTTTCAAATTTGGTCACAACGTCCATCTTGGACACAACGTCCACCGCCATAACGCCACTCTGGTGACAACGTCTACTTTCAAATTTGGTCACATCGTCCACCGCCATAACGCCCACTCTGGTCACAACGTCCACTTTCAAATTTGGTCACTACGTCCACCTTGGACACAACGTCCACCGCCACAACGCCCACTCTGGTCACAACGTTCACCTTCGCATTTGGTCACAACGTCCACCTTGGACACAACGTCCACCACCACAACGCCCACTCTGGTCACAACGTCCACCGACGCCTGTTGAGAATAACATATTACGGCGTTGGTCGTAACTTCCACCTTGGTCACAACGTCCACGGCCATAACGCCCACCCTGGTCACAACGTCCACTTTCAAATTAGTCACAACGTCCACCTTGGACACAACGTCCACGGCCATAACGCCCACTCTAGTCACAACGTCCACTTTCAAATTTGGTCACAACGTCCACCTTGGACACAACGTCCACCGCCACAACGCCCACTCTGGTCACAACGTCCACTTTCAAATTTGGTCACAACGTCCACCCTGGTCACAACGTCCACCACCATAACGCCCACTC
>CALNHX010009774.1:0-46479 GCA_940337035.1 Agriotes lineatus
TACGTTAAGGACATATGGGACATCTAGGACGTCCGGGACGTCTGGGACGTTAAGGACATATGGGACATCTAGGGCGTCTGGGACGTCTGGGACGTTAAGGACATATGGGACATCTAGGGCGTCTGGGACGTCTGGGACGTTAAGGATATATGGGACATTTACTACGCCTGGGATATTAGGGACATATTGGACATATGGGACATCTGGGACGCCTGGAACATTAGGGACTAATGAGACATATGGGACATCTGGGACGCCTGGGCCGTTAGGGACATATGGGACATATGGGTGATCTGGGACGTCTGGGACGTTAAGGACATATGGGACATCTAGGACGTCTGGGACGTCTGAAACTTTAAGTACATATGGGACATTTAAAACGTCTGGGACATTAGGGACATATTGGACATATGGGACATCTGGGACGCCTGGAACATTAGGGACTAATGAGACATATGGGACATCTGGGACGTCTGGGACGTTAAGGACATATGGGACATCTGGGACGTCTGAGACGTTAGGGACATATGGGACATCTGGGACGTCTGGGACGTTAGGGACATATAGGACATCTAGGACGTCTGAAACATTTGGGACGTTAGGGACATATGGGACATCTAGGACGTCTGGGACATTAGGGACATATGGGACATTTAGGGCGTCTGGGACGTCTGGGACGTTAGGGACATATAGGACATCTAGGACGTCTGAGACGTCTGGGACGTTAGAGACATATGGGACATTTAGGACGTCTGAGACGTCTGGGACGTTAAGGACATATGGGACGTCTGGGACGTTAGAGACATATGGGACATTTAGGACGTCTGGGACGTTAGTGACATATGGAATATCTAGGACGCCTGGGACATTAGGGACATATGGGACATATGGGACATCTGGGACGTCTGGGACGTTAGGGACATATAGGACATTTAGGACGTCTGGGACGTCAGGGGCGTTAGGGACATACGGGACAGCTGGGACGTCTGGGACGTTAGAAACATATGGGACATTTAGGACGTCTTGGACCTTAGGGACATATGGAACATTTAGGACGCCTGGGTCATTAGGGACACATGGGACATATGGGACATCAAAGACGTCTGGGACTTTAAGGACATATGGAACATCTAGGACGTCTGGGACGTCTGGGACGTTAAGGACATATGGGACATTTAGGACACCTGGGACATTAGGGACATATGGGACATATGGGACATCTGGGACGCCTCGGACATTAGGGACATATGGGACATATGAGACGTCCGGGACGTTATTGACATATGGGACATCTAGAACACCTGGGCCGTCTGGGACGTTAAGGACATATGGGACATTTAGGACGCCTGGGACATTATTGACATATGGGACATTTGGGACGTCTGGGACGTTAAGGACATATGGGACATTTAGGACGCCTGGGTAATTAGGGACATATGGGACATTTGGGACGTCTGGGACGTTAAGGACATATGGGACATCTGGGACGTCTGGGACGTTAAAGACATATGGAACATCTAAGACATCTGGGACGTCTGGGACGTTAGGGACATATAGAACATCTAGGACGCTTGGGACATTAGAAACATATGGAACATATGGGACATCTGGGACGTCTGGGACGTTAAGGACATTTGGGACATCTAAGACGTCTGGGACGTCTGGAACGTTAAGGACATATGGGACATTTAGGACGCCTGGGACATTAGGGACATTTGGGACATATGGGACATCTGGGACGCCTAGGACATTAGGGACATATGGGACACATTGAACATCTGGTACGTCTGGGACGTTACGGACATATGGGACATCTAGGACATCTGGGACGTCTGGGACGTTAGGGACATATAGAACATCTAGGACGCTTGGGACATTAGAAACATATGGAACATATGGGACATCTGGGACGTCTGGGACGTTAAGAACATTTGGGACATCTAAGACGTCTGGGACGTCTGGAACGTTAAGGACATATGGGACATTTAGGAGGCCTGAGACATTAGGGACATATGGAACATATGGGATATCTGGGACGTCTGGGACGTTTAGGATATATGGGACATCTAGGACGTCTGGGACGTCTGGGACGTTAAGGACATATGGGACATTTAGGACGCCCTGGACATTAGGGACATATGGGACATATGGGAAGTCTGGGACGCCTGGGGCATTAGGGACATATGGGACATATAGGACATCTGGGACGTCTGGGACGTTATTGACATATGGGACATCTGGGACGTCTGGGACGTTAAGGATATAAGGGACATCTAGGACGTCTGGGACGTTGGGGACATATGGAAGATTTGGGACGTCTGGGACGTTAGGGACATATAAGACATCTAGGACGTCTGGGACTTTAGGAACATATGGAACATCTGGGACGTTAAGGACATATGGGACATCTGGAACGTCTGGGACTTTACGGAGGTATAGGACATATGGGATATACTGGGACGTTTGGGACGTTAAGGATATATGGGACATCTAGGACGTCTGGGATATTACGGACATATGGGACATATGGGATATGTGGGACGTCTGGGACGTTAGGGACATATGGTACATCTGGGACGTCTGGGACGTTAAGGACATATGGGACATCTAGGACGTCTGGGACGTCTGGGACGTTAAGGACATATGGGATATTTAAGACGCCTGGGACATTAGGGACATATGGGACATATGGGACATCTGGGACGCCTGGGACGTTAGGGACATATGGGACATATGGGTCATCTGGGACGTCTGGGACGTTAAGGACATATGGGACATCTGGGACGTCTGGGATGCTAGGGACATATGGGACATCTGGGACGTCTGGAACGTTAAGGACATATGGGACATCTAGGACGTCCGGGACGTCTGGGACGTTAAGGACATATGGGACATCTAGGGCGTCTGGGACGTCTGGGACGTTAAGGACATATGGGACATCTAGGGCGTCTGGGACGTCTGGGACGTTAAGGATATATGGGACATTTACTACGCCTGGGATATTAGGGACATATTGGACATATGGGACATCTGGGACGCCTGGAACATTAGGGACTAATGAGACATATGGGACATCTGGGACGCCTGGGCCGTTAGGGACATATGGGACATATGGGTGATCTGGGACGTCTGGGACGTTAAGGACATATGGGACATCTAGGACGTCTGGGACGTCTGAAACTTTAAGTACATATGGGACATTTAAAACGTCTGGGACATTAGGGACATATTGGACATATGGGACATCTGGGACGCCTGGAACATTAGGGACTAATGAGACATATGGGACATCTGGGACGTCTGGGACGTTAAGGACATATGGGACATCTGGGACGTCTGAGACGTTAGGGACATATGGGACATCTGGGACGTCTGGGACGTTAGGGACATATAGGACATCTAGGACGTCTGAAACATTTGGGACGTTAGGGACATATGGGACATCTAGGACGTCTGGGACATTAGGGACATATGGGACATTTAGGGCGTCTGGGACGTCTGGGACGTTAGGGACATATAGGACATCTAGGACGTCTGAGACGTCTGGGACGTTAGAGACATATGGGACATTTAGGACGTCTGAGACGTCTGGGACGTTAAGGACATATGGGACGTCTGGGACGTTAGAGACATATGGGACATTTAGGACGTCTGGGACGTTAGTGACATATGGAATATCTAGGACGCCTGGGACATTAGGGACATATGGGACATATGGGACATCTGGGACGTCTGGGACGTTAGGGACATACGGGACATCTGGGACGTCTGTTACGTTAAGGACATATGGGACATCTAGGACGACTGGGACTTCCGGGACGTTAAAGACATATGGGACATTTAGGACGCCTGGAACATTAGGGACATATGGGACATCTAATACGCCTGGGACATTAAGGATATATAAGACCTTAGGGAGATCTGGGACGTCTGGGACGTTAGGGACATATAGCTCATCTGGGACGTCTGGGACGTTAAGGACATATGGGACATCTAGGACGTCTGGGACGTTAGGGACAAATGGGACATTTGGGACGTCTGGGACTTTAGGGACATATGGGACATCTGGGACGTTAGGGATATATAGGACATCTAGGACGTCTGTGACGTTAGAGACATATGGGACATCTAGGACATCTCGGACGTCTAGGACGTTAGGGACATACGGGACAGCTGAGACGTCT
The DNA here is from genome assembly GCA_940337035.1 of Agriotes lineatus. NCBI lineage: Eukaryota > Metazoa > Arthropoda > Insecta > Coleoptera > Elateridae > Agriotes > Agriotes lineatus. The sequence goes on from CALNHX010009774.1 coordinate 4,185, forward strand.
GGGACGTTAGAGACATATGCGACATTTAAGACGTCCGGGAAGTCTGGCACGTTATGGACATGTGGGACATTTATGACGCCTGGGACATTAGGTAAATATGGGACATATGCGACATCTGGGACGCCTGGCACATTAGGGACATGTGGGACATATGGGACATCAGAGACGTCTGGGACGTTAGGGACATATAGGACATTTAGGACGTCTGGGACGTCAGGGGCGTTAGGGACATACGGGACAACTGGGACGTCTGGGACGTTAGAAACATATGGGACATTTAGGACGTCTTGGACCTTAGGGACATATGGAACATTTAGGACGCCTGGGTCATTAGGGACACATGGGACATATGGGACATCAAAGACGTCTGGGACTTTAAGGACATATGGAACATCTAGGACGTCTGGGACGTCTGGGACGTTAAGGACATATGGGACATTTAGGACGCCTGGAACATTAGGGACATATGGGACATATGGGACATCTGGGACGCCTCGGACATTAGGGACATATGGGACATATGAGACGTCCGGGACGTTAATGACATATGGGACATCTAGGGCATCTGGGACGTCTGGGACGTTAAGGACATATGGGACATTTAGGACGTCTGGGACATTATTGACATATGGGACATTTGGGACGTCTGGGACGTTAAGGACATATGGGACACTTAGGACGCCTGGGACATTAGGGACATATGGGACATTTGGGACGTCTGGGACGTTAAGGACATATGGGACATCTGGGACGTCTGGGACGTTAAGGACATATGGGACATCTAAGACATCTGGGACGTCTGGGACGTTAGGGACATATAGAACATCTAGGACGCTTGGAACATTAGAAACATATGGAACATATGGGACATCTGGGACGTCTGGGGCGTTAAGGACATTTGGGACATCTAAGACGTCTGGGACGTCTGGAACGTTAAGGACATATGGGACATTTAGGACGCCTGGGACATTAGGGACATTTGGGACATATGGGACATCTGGGACGCCTAGGACATTAGGGACATATGGGACACATTAAACATCTGGTACGTCTGGGACGTTACGGACATATGGGACATCTAGGACATCTGGGACGTCTGGGACGTTAGGGACATATAGAACATCTAGGACATCTGGGACGTCTGGAACGTTAAGGACATATGGGACATTTAGGAGGCCTGGGACATTAGGGACATATATATGGGACATATGGGATATCTGGGACGTCTGGGACGTTTAGGATATATGGGACATCTAGGACGTCTGGGACGTCTGGGACGTTAAGGACATATTGGACATTTAGGACGCCCTGGACATTAGGGACATATGGGACATATGGGAGGTCTGGGACGCCTGGGGCATTAGGGACATATGGGACATATAGGACATCTGGGACGTCTGGGACGTTATTGACATATGGGACATCTGGGACGTCTGGGACGTTAAGTATATAAGGGACATCTAGGACGTCTGGGACGTTGGGGACATATGGGAGATCTGGGACGTCTGGGACGTTAGGGACATATAAGACATCTAGGACGTCTGGGACTTTAGGGACATATGGAACATCTGGGACGTTAGGGACATATGGGACATCTGGGACGTCTGGGACTTTACGGAGGTATAGGACATATGGGATATACTGGGACGTCTGGGACGTTAAGGATATATGGGACATCTAGGACGTCTGGAATATTGGGGACATATGGGAAATATGGGATATCTGGGACGTCTGGGACGTTAGGGACATATGGTACATCTGGGACGTCTGGGACGTTAAGGACATATGGGACATCTAGGACGTCTGGGACGTCTGGGACGTTAAGGACATATGGGACATTTAAGACGCCTGGGACATTAGGGACATATGGGACATATGGAACATCTGGGACGCCTGGGACGTTAGGGACATATAGGACATTTAGGACGTCTGGGACGTCAGGGGCGTTAGGGACATACGGGACAGCTGGGACGTCTGGGACGTTAGAAACATATGGGACATTTAGGACGTCTTGGACCTTAGGGACATATGGAACATTTAGGACGCCTGGGTCATTAGGGACACATGGGACATATGGGACATCAAAGACGTCTGGGACTTTAAGGACATATGGAACATCTAGGACGTCTGGGACGTCTGGGACGTTAAGGACATATGGGACATTTAGGACGCCTGGAACATTAGGGACATATGGGACATCTGGGACGCCTCGGACATTAGGGACATATGGGACATATGAGACGTCCGGGACGTTAATGACATATGGGACATCTAGGGCATCTGGGACGTCTGGGACGTTAAGGACATATGGGACATTTAGGACGCCTGGGACATTATTGACATATGGGACATTTGGGACGTCTGGGACGTTAAGGACATATGGGACATTTAGGACGCCTGGGACATTAGGGACATATGGGACATTTGGGACGTCTGGGACGTTAAGGACATATGGGACATCTGGGACGTCTGGGACGTTAAGGACATATGGGACATCTAAGACATCTGGGACGTCTGGGACGTTAGGGACATATAGAACATCTAGGACGCTTGGGACATTAGAAACATATGGAACATATGGGACATCTGGGACGTCTGGGACGTTAAGGACATTTGGGACATCTAAGACGTCTGGGACGTCTGGAACGTTAAGGACATATGGGACATTTAGGACGCCTGGGACATTAGGGACATTTGGGACACATTGAACATCTGGTACGTCTGGGACGTTACGGACATATGGGACATCTAGGACATCTGGGACGTCTGGGACGTTAGGGACATATAGAACATCTAGGACATCTGGGACGTCTGGAACGTTAAGGACATATGGGACATTTAGGAGGCCTGGGACATTAGGGACATATGGGACATATGGGATATCTGGGACGTCTGGGACGTTTAGGATATATAGGACATCTAGAACGTCTGGGACGTCTGGGACGTTAAGGACATATGGGACATTTAGGACGCCCTGGACATTAGGGACATATGGGACATATAGGACATCTGGGACGTCTGGGACGTTATTGACATATGGGACATCTGGGACGTCTGGGACGTTAAGTATATAAGGGACATCTAGGACGTCTGGGACGTTGGGGACATATGGGAGATCTGGGACGTCTGGGACGTAAGGGACATATAAGACATCTAGGACGTCTGGGACTTTAGGGACATATGGAACATCTGGGACGTTAGGGACATATGGGACATCTGGGACGTCTGGGACTTTACGGAGGTATAGGACATATGGGATATACTGGGACGTCTGGGACGTTAAGGATATATGGGACATCTAGGACGTCTGGGATATTGGGGACATATGGGACATATGGGATATCTGGGACGTCTGGGACGTTAGGGACATATGGTACATCTGAGACGTCTGGGACGTTAAGGACATATGGGACATCTAGGACGTCAGGGACGTCTGGGACGTTAAGGACATATGGGATATTTAAGACGCCTGGGACATTAGGGACATATGGGACATATGGGACATCTGGGACGCCTGGGACGTTAGGGACATATGGGACATATGGGACATCTGGGACGTCTGGGACGTTAAGGACATATGGGACATCTGGGACGTCTGGGATACTAGGGACATATGGGACATCTGGGACGTCTGGGACGTTAAGGACATATGGGACATCTAGGACGTCCGGGACGTCTGGGACGTTAAGGACATATGGGACATCTAGGGCGTCTGGGACGTCTGGGACGTTAAGGACATATGGGACATCTAGGGCGTCTGGGACGTCTGGGACGTTAAGGATATATGGGACATTTACTACGCCTGGGATATTAGGGACATATGGGACATCTGGGACGTCTGGGACGTTAGGGACATATGGGCCATCTGGGACGTCTGGGACGTTAAGGACATATGGGACATCTAGGGCATATGGGACATCTGGGACGTCTGGGACGTTAAGGACATATGGGACATCTAGAGCGTCTGGGACGTCTGGGACGTTAAGGACATATGGGACATTTACTACGTCTGGGATATTAGGGACATATGGGACATATGGGACATCTGGGACGTCTGGGACGTTAAGGACATATGGGACATCTAGGACATCTGGGACGTCTGGGACGTTAGAGACATATGGGGCATCTAGGACATCTCGGACGTCTGGGACGTTAGGGACATACGGGACAGCTGAGACGTCTGGGACGTTATGGACATATGGGACATTTGGGACGCATGGGATATTAGGGACATATGGGACATATGCGACATGTGGGACACCTGAGACATTAGGGACATATGGCACATTTAGGACGGTTTGGACGTTAGAAACATATGGAACATCTAGGACGCCTGGTACATTAGGGACACATGGGACATATGGGACATCTAGGACGTCTGGGACGTTAAGGACATATGGGACATCTAGGCGTCTGGGACGTCTGGACGTTAAGGACATATGGGATATTTACTACGCCTGGATATTAAGGACATATGGGACATCTGGGACGTCTGGGACGTTAGGGACATATGGGACATCTGTGACGTCTGGGACGTTAAGGACATATGGGACATCTAGGACATCTGGTACGTCTGGGACGTTAGGGACATATGGAACATCCAGGACGCTGGGGCATTAGAAACATATGAAACATATGGGACATCTGGGACGTCTGGGACGTTAAGGACATTTGGGACATCTAGGACGTCTGGAGGTCTGGGACGTAAGGACATATGGGACATTTAGGACGCCTGGGACATTAGGGACATTTGGGACATATGGGAGATCTGGGACGATTGGGACATTAGGAATATATGGGACATATAGGACATCTGGGACATCTGGACGCCTGGGACGTTAAGGATATAAGGGACATCTAGAACGTCTGGGACGTTTGGGACATATGGGAGATCTGGACGTCTGGGACGTTAGGGACATATAGGACATCTAGGACGTCTGGGACGTTAGGGACATATGGAACATCTGGACGTTAGGGACATATGGGACATCTGGGACGTCTGGGACGTTATTGAGATATATGACATATGGGATATCTGGGACGTCTGGGACGTTAAGGATATATGGGACATCTAGGACGTCTGGGACGTTAGGGACATATGGGACATTTGGGACCCCTGGGACATTAAGCACATATGGGACATATGGGACATATGGGACGTCTGGGACGTTAGAGACATATGGACATCTGGGACGTCTGGGACGTTAAGGACATATGTCACATCTAGGACGTCTGGGAGGTCTGGGACGTTAAGGACATATGGACATTTAGGGCGCCTGGGACATTAGGGACATATGGGACATATGGGACATCTGGGACGTCTGGGACGTTAAGGACATATGGGACATCTAGGACGTCTGGGACGTCTGAAACTTTAAGTACATATGGGACATTTAAAACGTCTGGGACATTAGGAACATATGGGACATATGGGACATCTGGGACGCCTGGAACATTAGGGACATATGAGACATATGGGACATCTGGGACGTCTGGGACGTTAAGGACATATGGGACATCTGGGACGTCTGAGACGTTAGGGACATATGGGACATCTGGGACGTCTGGGACGTTAGGGACATATAGGACATCTAGCACTTCTGAGACGTCTGGGACGTTAGGGACATATGGGACATCTTGGACGTCTGGGATATTAGGGACATAAGGGACATTTAGGGCGCCTGGGACATTAGGGACATATGGGACATATGGGACATCTAGGACGTCTGGGACGGTAAGGATATATGGGACATCTAGGACGTCTGGGACGTCTGAAACTTTAAGTACATATGGGACATTTACAACGTCTGGGACATTAGGGACATATAGGACATATGGGACATCTGGGACGCCTGGAACATTAGAGACATATGACACATATGGGACATCTGGGACGTCTGGGACGTTAAGGACATATGGGACATCTGGGACGTCTGAGACGTTAGGGACATATGGGACATCTGGGACGTCTGGGACGTTAGGGACATATAGGACATCTAGGACGTCTGAGACGTTTGGGACGTTAGGGACATATGGGACATCTAGGACGTCTGGAACATTAGGGACATATGGGACATTTAGGACGTCTGGGACGTCTGGGATGTTAAGGACATATGGGACGTCTGGGACGTTAGGGACATATGGGACATTTAGGACGTCTGAGACGTCTGGGACGTTAGGGACATATAGGACATCTAGGACGTCTGAGACGTCTGGGACGTTAGGGACATATGGGACATTTAGGACGTCTGGGACATCTGGGACGTTAAGGACATATGGGACGTCTGGGACGTTAGGGACATATGGGACATTTAGGACGTCTGGGACGTTAGGGACATATAGGACATCTAGGACGTCTGTGACGTTAGGGACATATGGAACATCTGGGACGTTAGGGACATATGGGACATCTGGGACGTCTGGGACGTTATTGAGATATAGGACATATGGGATATCTGGGACGTCTGGGACGTTACGGATATATGGGACATCTAGGACGTCTGGGACGTTAGGGACATATGGGACATTTGGGACGCCTGGGACATTAAGGACATATGGGACATATGGGACATATGGGACGTCTGGGACGTTAGAGACATATGGGACATCTGGGACGTCTGGGACGTTAAGGACATATGTCACATCTAGGACGTCTGGGACGTCTGGGACGTTAAGGACATATGGAACATTTAGGGCGCCTGGGACATTAGGGACATATGGGACATATGGGACATCTAGGACGTCTGGGACGTCTGAAACTTTAAGTACATATGGGACATTTAAAACGTCTGGGACATTAGGGACATATTGGACATATGGGACATCTGGGACGTCTGAGACGTTAGAGACATATGGGACATCTGGGACGTCTGGGACGTTAGGGACATATAGGACATCTAGGACGTCTGAAACGTTTGGGACGTTAGGGACATATGGGACATCTAGGACGTCTGGGACATTAGGGACATATGGGACATTTAGGACGTCTGGGACGTCTGGGACGTTAAGGACATATGGGACGTCTGGGACGTTAAAGACATATGGGACATTTAGGACGTCTGAGACGTCTGGGACGTTAGGGACATATAGGACATCTAGGACGTCTGAGACGTCTGGGACGTTAGGGACATATGGGACATTTAGGACGTCTGGGACGTCTGGGACGTTAAGGACATATGGGACATTTAGGGCGCCTGGGACATTAGGGACATATGGGACATATGGGACATCTAGGACGTCTGGGACGGTAAGGACATATGGGACATCTAGGACGTCTGGGAAGTCTGAAACTTTAAGTACATATGGGACATTTAAAACGTCTGGGACATTAGGGACATATTAGACATATGGGACATCTGGGACGTCTGAGACGTTAGGGACATATGGGACATCTGGGACGTCTGGGACGTTAGGGACATATAGGACATCTAGGACGTCTGAGACGTTTGGGACGTTAGGGACATATGGGACATCTAGGACGTCTGGGACATTAGGGACATATGGGAAATTTAGGACGTCTGGGACGTCTGGGACGTTAAGGACATATGGGACGTCTGGGACGTTAGGGACATATGGGACATTTAGGACGTCTGAGACGTTAGGGACATATGGGACATCTGGGACGTCTGGGACGTTAGGGACATATAGGACATCTAGGACGTATGAAACGTTTGGGACGTTAGGGACATATGGGACATCTAGGACGTCTGGGACATTAGGGACATATGGGACATTTAGGACGTCTGGGACGTCTGGGACGTTAAGGACATATGGGACGTCTGGGACGTTAAAGACATATGGGACATTTAGGACGTCTGAGACGTCTGGGACGTTAGGGACATATAGGACATCTAGGACGTCTGAGACGTCTGGGACGTTAGGGACATATGGGACATTTAGGACGTCTGGGACGTCTGGGACGTTAAGGACATATGGGACGTCTGGGACGTTAGGGACATATGGGACATTTAGGACGTCTGGGACGTTAGGGACATATGGAATATCTAGGACGCCTGGGACATTAGGGACATATGGGACATATGGGACATCTGGGACGTCTGGGACGTTAAGGACATATGGGACATCTAGGACGACTGGGACGTTAAGGACATATGGGACGTCTGGGACGTTAAAGACATATGGGACATTTAGGACGTCTGAAACGTCTGGGACGTTAGGGACATATAGGACATCTAGGACGTCTGAGACGTCTGGGACGTTAGGGACATATGGGACATTTAGGACGTCTGGGACGTCTGGGACGTTAAGGACATATGGGACATTTAGGGCGCCTGGGACATTAGGGACATATGGGACATCTAGGACGTCTGAAACGTTTGGGACGTTAGGGACATATGGGACATCTAGGACGTCTGGGACATTAGGGACATATGGGACATTTAGGACGTCTGGGACGTCTGGGACGTTAAGGACATATGGGAGGTCTGGGACGTTAGGGACATATAGGACATCTGGGACGTCTGAGACGTTAGGGACATATGGGACATCTGGGACGTCTGGGACGTTAGGGACATATAGGACATCTAGGACGTCTGAAACGTCTGGGACGTTAAGGACATATAGGACATCTGGGACGTCTGAGACGTTAGGGACATATGGGACATCTGGGACGTCTGGGACGTTAGGGACATATAGGACATCTAGGACGTCTGAGACGTTTGGGACGTTAGGGACATATGGGACATCTAGGACGTCTGGGACATTAGGGACATATGGGAAATTTAGGACGTCTGGGACGTCTGGGACGTTAAGGACATATGGGACGTCTGGGACGTTAGGGACATATGGGACATTTAGGACGTCTGAGACGTCTGGGACGTTAGGGACATATAGGACATCTAGGACGTCTGAGACGTCTGGGACGTTAGGGACATATGGGACATTTAGGACGTCTGGGACATCTGGGACGTTAAGGACATATGGGACGTCTGGGACGTTAGGGACATATGGGACATTTAGGACGTCTGGGACGTTAGGGACATATAGGACATCTAGGACGTCTGGGACGTTAGGGACATATGGAACATCTGGGACGTTAGGGACATATGGGACATCTGGGACGTCTGGGACGTTATTGAGATATAGGACATATGAGATATCTGGGACGTCTGGGACGTTAAGGATATATGGGACATCTAGGACGTCTGGGACGTTAGGGACATATGGGACATTTGGGACGCCTGGGACATTAAGGACATATGGGACATATGGGACATATGGGACGTCTGGGACGTTAGAGACATATGGGACATCTGGGACGTCTGGGACGTTAAGGACATATGTCACATCTAGGACGTCTGGGACGTCTGGGACGTTAGGGACATATAGGACATCTAGGACGTATGAAACGTTTGGGACGTTAGGGACATATGGGACATCTAGGACGTCTGGGACATTAGGGACATATGGGACATTTAGGACGTCTGGGACGTCTGGGACGTTAAGGACATATGGGACGTCTGGGACGTTAAAGACATATGGGACATTTAGGACGTCTGAGACGTCTGGGACGTTAGGGACATATAGGACATCTAGGACGTCTGAGACGTCTGGGACGTTAGGGACATATGGGACATTTAGGACGTCTGGGACGTCTGGGACGTTAAGGACATATGGGACGTCTGGGACGTTAGGGACATATGGGACATTTAGGACGTCTGGGACGTTAGGGACATATGGAATATCTAGGACGCCTGGGACATTAGGGACATATGGGACATATGGGACATCTGGGACGTCTGGGACGTTAAGGACATATGGGACATCTAGGACGACTGGGACGTTAAGGACATATGGGACGTCTGGGACGTTAAAGACATATGGGACATTTAGGACGTCTGAGACGTCTGGGACGTTAGGGACATATAGGACATCTAGGACGTCTGAGACGTCTGGGACGTTAGGGACATATGGGACATTTAGGACGTCTGGGACGTCTGGGACGTTAAGGACATATGGGACATTTAGGGCGCCTGGGACATTAGGGACATATGGGACATCTAGGACGTCTGAAACGTTTGGGACGTTAGGGACATATGGGACATCTAGGACGTCTGGGACATTAGGGACATATGGGACATTTAGGACGTCTGGGACGTCTGGGACGTTAAGGACATATGGGACGTCTGGGACGTTAGGGACATATAGGACATCTGGGACGTCTGAGACGTTAGGGACATATGGGACATCTGGGACGTCTGGGACGTTAGGGACATATAGGACATCTAGGACGTCTGAAACGTCTGGGACGTTAAGGACATATAGGACATCTGGGACGTCTGAGACGTTAGGGACATATGGGACATCTGGGACGTCTGGGACGTTAGGGACATATAGGACATCTAGGACGTCTGAGACGTTTGGGACGTTAGGGACATATGGGACATCTAGGACGTCTGGGACATTAGGGACATATGGGAAATTTAGGACGTCTGGGACGTCTGGGACGTTAAGGACATATGGGACGTCTGGGACGTTAGGGACATATGGGACATTTAGGACGTCTGAGACGTCTGGGACGTTAGGGACATATAGGACATCTAGGACGTCTGAGACGTCTGGGACGTTAGGGACATATGGGACATTTAGGACGTCTGGGACATCTGGGACGTTAAGGACATATGGGACGTCTGGGACGTTAGGGACATATGGGACATTTAGGACGTCTGGGACGTTAGGGACATATAGGACATCTAGGACGTCTGGGACGTTAGGGACATATGGAACATCTGGGACGTTAGGGACATATGGGACATCTGGGACGTCTGGGACGTTATTGAGATATAGGACATATGAGATATCTGGGACGTCTGGGACGTTAAGGATATATGGGACATCTAGGACGTCTGGGACGTTAGGGACATATGGGACATTTGGGACGCCTGGGACATTAAGGACATATGGGACATATGGGACATATGGGACGTCTGGGACGTTAGAGACATATGGGACATCTGGGACGTCTGGGACGTTAAGGACATATGTCACATCTAGGACGTCTGGGACGTCTGGGACGTTAAGGACATATGGGACATTTAGGGCGCCTGGGACATTAGGGACATATGGGACATATGGGACATCTAGGACGTCTGGGACGGTAAGGACATATGGGACATCTAGGACGTCTGGGACGTCTGAAACTTTAAGTACATATGGGACATTTAAAACGTCTGGGACATTAGGGACATATTGGACATATGGGACATCTGGCACGCCTGAACATTAGGGACTAATGAGACATATGGGACATCTGGGACGTCTGGGACGTTAAGGACATATGGGACATCTGGGACGTCTGAGACGTTAGGGACATATGGGACATCTGGGACGTCTGGGACGTTAGGGACATATAGGACATCTAGGACGTCTGAAACGTTTGGGACGTTAGGGACATATGGGACATCTAGGACGTCTGGGACATTAGGGACATATGGGACATTTAGGACGTCTGGGACGTCTGGGACGTTAAGGACATATGGGACGTCTGGGACGTTAAAGACATATGGGACATTTAGGACGTCTGAGACGTCTGGGACGTTAGGGACATATAGGACATCTAGGACGTCTGAGACGTCTGGGACGTTAGGGACATATGGGACATTTAGGACGTCTGGGACGTCTGGGACGTTAAGGACATATGGGACGTCTGGGACGTTAGGGACATATGGGACATTTAGGACGTCTGGGACGTTAGGGACATATGGAATATCTAGGACGCCTGGGACATTAGGGACATATGGGACATATGGGACATCTGGGACGTCTGGGACGTTAGGGACATACGGGACATCTGGGACGTCTGGGACGTTAAGGACATATGGGACATCTAGGACGACTGGGACTTCCGGGACGTTAAAGACATATGGGACATTTAGGACGCCTGGAACATTAGGGACATATGGGACATCTAATACGCCTGGGACATTAAGGATATATAAGACCTTTGGGACATCTGGGACGTCTGGGACGTTAGGGACATATGGGACATTTAGGACGTCTGGGACGTCTGGGACGTTAAGGACATATGGGACATTTAGGGCGCCTGGGACATTAGGGACATATGGGACATCTAGGACGTCTGAAACGTTTGGGACGTTAGGGACATATGGGACATCTAGGACGTCTGGGACATTAGGGACATATGGGACATTTAGGACGTCTGGGACGTCTGGGACGTCTGGGACGTTAAGGACATATGGGACGTCTGGGACGTTAGGGACATATAGGACATCTGGGACGTCTGAGACGTTAGGGACATATGGGACATCTGGGACGTCTGGGACGTTAGGGACATATAGGACATCTAGGACGTCTGAAACGTCTGGGACGTTAAGGACATATAGGACATCTGGGACGTCTGAGACGTTAGGGACATATGGGACATCTGGGACGTCTGGGACGTTAGGGACATATAGGACATCTAGGACGTCTGAGACGTTTGGGACGTTAGGGACATATGGGACATCTAGGACGTCTGGGACATTAGGGACATATGGGAAATTTAGGACGTCTGGGACGTCTGGGACGTTAAGGACATATGGGACGTCTGGGACGTTAGGGACATATGGGACATTTAGGACGTCTGAGACGTCTGGGACGTTAGGGACATATAGGACATCTAGGACGTCTGAGACGTCTGGGACGTTAGGGACATATGGGACATTTAGGACGTCTGGGACATCTGGGACGTTAAGGACATATGGGACGTCTGGGACGTTAGGGACATATGGGACATTTAGGACGTCTGGGACGTTAGGGACATATAGGACATCTAGGACGTCTGGGACGTTAGGGACATATGGAACATCTGGGACGTTAGGGACATATGGGACATCTGGGACGTCTGGGACGTTATTGAGATATAGGACATATGAGATATCTGGGACGTCTGGGACGTTAAGGATATATGGGACATCTAGGACGTCTGGGACGTTAGGGACATATGGGACATTTGGGACGCCTGGGACATTAAGGACATATGGGACATATGGGATATATGGGACGTCTGGGACGTTAGAGACATATGGGACATCTGGGACGTCTGGGACGTTAAGGACATATGTCACATCTAGGATGTCTGGGACGTCTGGGACGTTAAGGACATATGGGACATTTAGGGCGCCTGGGACATTAGGGACATATGGGACATATGGGACATCTAGGACGTCTGGGACGGTAAGGACATATGGGACATCTAGGACGTCTGGGACGTCTGAAACTTTAAGTACATATGGGACATTTAAAACGTCTGGGACATTAGGGACATATTGGACATATGGGACATCTGGGACGCCTGAACATTAGGGACTAATGAGACATATGGGACATCTGGGACGTCTGGGACGTTAAGGACATATGGGACATCTGGGACGTCTGAGACGTTAGGGACATATGGGACATCTGGGACGTCTGGGACGTTAGGGACATATAGGACATCTAGGACGTCTGAAACGTTTGGGACGTTAGGGACATATGGGACATCTAGGACGTCTGGGACATTAGGGACATATGGGACATTTAGGACGTCTGGGACGTCTGGGACGTTAAGGACATATGGGACGTCTGGGACGTTAAAGACATATGGGACATTTAGGACGTCTGAGACGTCTGGGACGTTAGGGACATATAGGACATCTAGGACGTCTGAGACGTCTGGGACGTTAGGGACATATGGGACATTTAGGACGTCTGGGACGTCTGGGACGTTAAGGACATATGGGACGTCTGGGACGTTAGGGACATATGGGACATTTAGGACGTCTGGGACGTTAGGGACATATGGAATATCTAGGACGCCTGGGACATTAGGGACATATGGGACATATGGGACATCTGGGACGTCTGGGACGTTAGGGACATACGGGACATCTGGGACGTCTGGGACGTTAAGGACATATGGGACATCTAGGACGACTGGGACTTCCGGGACGTTAAAGACATATGGGACATTTAGGACGCCTGGAACATTAGGGACATATGGGACATCTAATACGCCTGGGACATTAAGGATATATAAGACCTTTGGGACATCTGGGACGTCTGGGACGTTAGGGACATATAGCTCATCTGGGACGTCTGGGACGTTAAGGACATATGGGACATCTAGGACGTCTGGGACGTTAGGGACATATGGGACATTTGGGACGTCTGGGACTTTAGGGACATATGGGACATCTGGGACGTTAGGGATATATAGGACATCTAGGACGTCTGTGACGTTAGAGACATATGGGACATCTAGGACGTCTAGGACGTTAGGGACATACGGGACAGCTGAGACTTCTGGGACGTTAGAGACATATGCGACATTTAAGACGTCCGGGACGTCTGGGACGTTATGGACATGTGGGACATTTATGACGCCTGGGACATTAGGTAAATATGGGAAATATGCGACATCTGGGACGCCTGGCACATTAGGGACATGTGGGACATATGGGACATCAGAGACGTCTGGGACGTTAGGGACATATAGGACATTTAGGACGTCTGGGACGTCAGGGGCGTTAGGGACATACGGGACAGCTGGGACGTCTGGGACGTTAGAAACATATGGGACATTTAGGACGTCTTGGACCTTAGGGACATATGGAACATTTAGGACGCCTGGGTCATTAGGGACACATGGGACATATGGGACATCAAAGACGTCTGGGACTTTAAGGACATATGGAACATCTAGGACGTCTGGGACGTCTGGGACGTTAAGGACATATGGGACATTTAGGACGCCTGGGACATTAGGGACATATGGGACATATGGGACATCTGGGACGCCTCGGACATTAGGGACATATGGGACATATGAGACGTCCGGGACGTTAATGACATATTAGACATCTAGGGCACCTGGACGTCTGGGACGTTAAGGACATATGGGACATTTAGGACGCCTGGGACATTAGTGACATATGGGAGATTTGGGACGTCTGAAACGTTAAGGACATATGGGACATTTAGGACGCCTGGGACATTAGGGACATATGGGACTTCTGGGACGTCTGGGACGTTATTGAGATATAGGACATATGGGATATCTGGGACGTCTGGGACGTTAAGGATATATGGGACATCTAGGACGTCTGGGACGTTAGGGACATATGGGACATTTGGGACGCCTGGGACATTAAGGACATATGGGACATATGGGACATATGGGACGTCTGGGACGTTAGAGACATATGGGACATCTGGGACGTCTGGGACGTTAAGGACATATGTCACATCTAGGACGTCTGGGACGTCTGGGACGTTAAGGACATATGGGACATCTAGGACGTCTGGGACGGTAAGGACATATGGGACATCTAGGACGTCTGGGACGTCTGAAACTTTAAGTACATATGGGACATTTAAAACGTCTGGGACATTAGGGACATATTGGACATATGGGACATCTGGGACGCCTGAACATTAGGGACTAATGAGACATATGGGACATCTGGGACGTCTGGGACGTTAAGGACATATGGGACATCTGGGACGTCTGAGACGTTAGGGACATATGGGACATCTGGGACGTCTGGGACGTTAGGGACATATAGGACATCTAGGACGTCTGAAACGTTTGGGACGTTAGGGACATATGGGGCATCTAGGACGTCTGGGACATTAGGGACATATGGGACATTTAGGACGTCTGGGACGTCTGGGACGTTAAGGACATATGGGACGACTGGGACGTTAAAGACATATGGGACATTTAGGACGTCTGAGACGTCTGGGACGTTAGGGACATATAGGACATCTAGGACGTCTGAGACGTCTGGGACATATGGGACATTTAGGACGTCTGGGACGTTAGGGACATATGGAATATCTAGGACGCCTGGGACATTAGGGACATATGGGACATATGGGACATCTGGGACGTCTGGGACGTTAGGGACATACGGGACATCTGGGACGTCTGGGACGTTAAGGATATATGGGACATCTAGGACGACTGGGACTTCCGGGACGTTAAAGACATATGGGACATTTAGGACGCCTGGAACATTAGGGACATATGGGACATCTAATACGCCTGGGACATTAAGGATATATAAGACCTTTGGGACATCTGGGACGTCTGGGACGTTAGGGACATATAGCTCATCTGGGACGTCTGGGACGTTAAGGACATACGGGACATCTAGGACGTCTGGGACGTTAGGGACATATGGGACATTTGGGACGTCTGGGACTTTAGGGACATATGGGACATCTGGGACGTTAGGGATATATAGGACATCTAGGACGTCTGTGACGTTAGAGACATATGGGACATCTAGGACATCTCGGACGTCTAGGACGTTAGGGACATACGGGACAGCTGAGACTTCTGGGACGTTAGAGACATATGCGACATTTAAGACGTCCGGGACGTCTGGGACGTTATGGACATGTGGGACATTTATGACGCCTGGGACATTAGGTAAATATGGGTAATATGCGACATCTGGGACGCCTGGCACATTAGGGACATGTGGGACATATGGGACATCAGAGACGTCTGGGACGTTAGGGACATATAGGACATTTAGGACGTCTGGGACGTCAGGGGCGTTAGGGACATACGGGACAGCTGGGACGTCTGGGACGTTAGAAACATATGGGACATTTGGGACGTCTTGGACCTTAGGGACATATGGAACATTTAGGACGCCTGGGTCATTAGGGACACATGGGACATATGGGACATCAAAGACGTCTGGGACTTTAAGGACATATGGAACATCTAGGACGACTGGGACTTCCGGGACGTTAAAGACATATGGGACATTTAGGACGCCTGGAACATTAGGGACATATGGGACATCTAATACGCCTGGGACATTAAGGATATATAAGACCTTTGGGACATCTGGGACGTCTGGGACGTTAGGGACATATAGCTCATCTGGGACGTCTGGGACGTTAAGGACATATGGGACATCTAGGACGTCTGGGACGTTAGGGACATATGGGACATTTGAGACGTCTGGGACTTTAGGGACATATGGGACATCTGGGACGTTAGGGATATATAGGACATCTAGGACGTCTGTGACGTTAGAGACATATGGGACATCTAGGACATCTCGGACGTCTAGGACGTTAGGGACATACGGGATAGCTGAGACTTCTGGGACGTTAGAGACATATGCGACATTTAAGACGTCCGGGACGTCTGGGACGTTATGGACATGTGGGACATTTATGACGCCTGGGACATTAGGTAAATATGGGAAATATGCGACATCTGGGACGCCTGGCACATTAGGGACATGTGGGACATATGGGACATCAGAGACGTCTGGGACGTTGGGACATATAGGACATTTAGGACGTCTGGGACGTCAGGGGCGTTAGGGACATACGGGACAGCTGGGACGTCTGGGACGTTAGAAACATATGGGACATTTGGGACGTCTTGGACCTTAGGGACATATGGAACATTTAGGACGCCTGGGTCATTAGGGACACATGGGACATATGGGACATCAAAGACGTCTGGGACGTTAAGGACATATGGGACATTTAGGACGCCTGGAACATTAGGGGCATATGGGACATCTAATAGGCCTGGGACATAAGGATATATAAGACCTTTGGGACATCTGGGACGTCTGGGACGTTAGGGACATATAGCTCATCTGGGACGTCTGGGACGTTAAGGACATATGGGACATCTAGGACGTCTGGGACGTTAGGGACATATGGGACATTTGGGACGTCTGGGACTTTAGGGACATATGGGACATCTGGGACGTTAGGGATATATAGGACATCTAGGACGTCTGTGACGTTAGAGACATATGGGACATCTAGGACATCTCGGACGTGTAGGACGTTAGGGACATACGGGACAGCTGAGACTTCTGGGACGTTAGAGACATATGCGACATTTAAAACGTCCGGGACGTCTGGGACGTTATGGACATGTGGGACATTTATGACGCCTGGGACATTAGGTAAATATGGGAAATATGCGACATCTGGGACGCCTGGCACATTAGGGACATGTGGGACATATGGGACATCAGAGACGTCTGGGACGTTAGGGACATATAGGACATTTAGGACGTCTGGGACGTCAGGGGCGTTAGGGACATACGGGACAGCTGGGACGTCTGGGACGTTAGAAACATATGGGACATTTGGGACGTCTTGGACCTTAGGGACATATGGAACATTTAGGACGCCTGGGTCATTAGGGACACATGGGACATATGGGACATCAAAGACGTCTGGGACTTTAAGGACATATGGGACATCTAGGACGACTGGGACTTCCGGGACGTTAAAGACATATGGGACATTTAGGACGCCTGGAACATTAGGGACATATGGGACATCTAATACGCCTGGGACATTAAGGATATATAAGACCTTTGGGACATCTGGGACGTCTGGGACGTTAGGGACATATAGCTCATCTGGGACGTCTGGGACGTTAAGGACATATGGGACATCTAGGACGTCTGGGACGTTAGGGACATATGGGACATTTGGGACGTCTGGGACTTTAGGGACATATGGGACATCTGGGACGTTAGGGATATATAGGACATCTAGGACGTCTGTGACGTTAGAGACATATGGGACATCTAGGACATCTCGGACGTCTAGGACGTTAGGGACATACGGGACAGCTGAGACTTCTGGGACGTTAGAGACATATGCGACATTTAAGACGTCCGGGACGTCTGGGACGTTATGGACATGTGGGACATTTATGACGCCTGGGACATTAGGTAAATATGGGAAATATGCGACATCTGGGACGCCTGGCACATTAGGGACATGTGGGACATATGGGACATCAGAGACGTCTGGGACGTTAGGGACATATAGGACATTTAGGACGTCTGGGACGTCAGGGGCGTTAGGGACATACGGGACAGCTGGGACGTCTGGGACGTTAGAAACATATTATTTGTTTATTTATTTATTTAAAGAATATCACATGGTCAACCAACAGGTAAGAACCCAATTACAGGTTGACACGAATTACAAGATATTATTATTCTGCCGCACTTAGCCAAACAGCAGCATCTCCAATGTTCACCAATGGAAACACTACTCTCCAGCCAAGCACGGCAGCATTGTGGTACTAGTAGTACAATAATATGAAAATAAAAAAACTATAAGTAATGAAAACAAAAAACAGAGCAAATTTAAAGATTTTGCATAAGCATATTTTTGAATTTTGGAAAAGACATGCAGAAAATATCGATACACCCAGCATACTGATTATAAGATCGCATAATTCTCCAAAACGGTGAGTTTAAAATAACATTGGTACTAGCAAATTCCGATTTGAACAGTTGAAAATGTCTGGTATTGAACTGAGGCACATTAAAAGTAATACATGAAATTAAATCCGGACAGTTGAACATATTATTTACAATCTTATAAAGAACAGTAACATCATTACACTTCCTACGATTTTCCAAAGTCACTAAGCCGACAGTCGCCAATCTACAGCCATAGTTAGGTAAGTCAATATTCAGTCGCTTACAAGTAATTCTTACAAATTTTCTTTGGATTTTTTCGATTCTATTACAATGAATTGCATAACAAGGGTTCCAGATTACGCTTGCGTATTCAAGATTTGATCTAACGTAAGCAGAATATAACAGTTTATATGTATTAATATTTTTAAAAGAATTTGTAATTCTTAAAATAAATCCTAGCATAGAATTTGCTTTATTTGTAATGTTTTCAATATGCTTGATAAAAGTTAATTTAGAATCAAAAGTAACACCAAGATCTTTCATAAAATTTACTTCATGGATACTTTCTTGTGCGATCGTGTAGTCATATTTTAAACAATTTAAATTTCTTGTAAATCTAATGTAACAGCATTTATTTGTATTCAGTGGCAAGCAATTAAGAAGACTCCAAGTCGACAACGTGTCAAGATCTACTTGTAATTTATTTGTGTCGTTTTGGTTTTTTATGGCTTGATATATTTTAAGATCATCTGCAAAGAACAAATGACCACATGACAGTATAACTGATAAATCATTAATAAAGATTAAAAATAAAGTTGGTCCGAGATGGGAGCCCTGAGGCACACCAGACGTAACGTAATGAAGATTAGAATTAAAACCGTTTACTACAACCATCTGTGTTCTGTTAGTGAGATACGATGTAAACCACTGCAGTAAATTTCCTGTAACGCCGTAATATAAAAGTTTTTGAACAAGTAATGAGTGGTTGACCTTGTCGAAGGCTTTGCTAAAATCTGTATACACCGTGTCGACCTGAAGCCCTTCCCCGAAGCTCTCAGCAAGATAATTTGAAAAGATAAGTAAATTGCTTACTGTTGATTTTTTGGCTAAAAATCCATGTTGCTTGGGAGTTATATAAGCTTCCATAAAAGACATTAAGTACTTGTTTATTATGCTTTCAAATACCTTTCCAAATACCGAGAGCTTCGAAATAGGTCGATAATTAGTTACCACTGATTTATCGCCTGATTTAAAAATAGGCGTAATATAAGCTAACTTCCACTTAGTTGGAAATACACCACATTTCAATGATTTATTAAACAAAAGCTGTAGAGGATAACATAAAGTGTGAGAACAATTTCTTATAAAATATGGATCAATACCATCAGGGCCTTTAGATTTAGAAACGTCGAGATTAGAAAGAGTATCCTGTATTTCATTTTGACTAAGTGATAATTCAGAAAAGGGAATATCCGGTGAGGGTGTATTAATATTTTGCATTGGTTTAAATGCAGCAGGTTCCCAAACTGATGAAAAATGAACTGCGAAATAATTGGCTATTGTCGTTGGAATATTACTGGAAGTGTCATTGTCAGTCATTTTAGATGGAAGTCCAAAATCTGTTTTATTCTGCCTAACGTGAGACCAAAATTGTTTAGTATTTGATTGAATATTTTTTTCTATTTTATCTATATGGCGAGAGTAGCACTGATCGGTTAATGACTTAATCTTAGATCTAAGAAAGTTAAAACGTATTTTATCACAGTCCCTGTTATAGGATTTTATTCTATTTCTAATTTTAGTTTTTTCTTTTATTAAAACTATTAACTCACGTGAGAACCATACTGGGTATTTGTCGTTGTGCTTAGGAGTACGTTTTTCTACATGTCTATCAATAACTGAATAAAGAATATTGTAAAAAGTATCGGTTGCGTTGTCAATGTTTAGATGATTTAAAGCAAGAGACCAGTTCTGACTCGCGAGATCGGCATTAATTTTTGCGTAATCAGCATTATGAAAAAGATACTTAGGGTGCGATATATTTACTAACGAGGTAAATAAGTCCAAATCTACAGTGATAGCTAGTGGCGGGTGATGGCTGTCTATTTTCGACAATGTAAATTCAGTCGCCGATTCAACTGATACGCTAGTGTCAGAAAATACCAAATCTAGCAATTTGTTATTAGCGTTTGAAACATGATTGTATTGTTTGAAATTGCAAATACTGATGGAGTCAGAAATGATCTCTGATAATCGACCGGATACAGTTTCAGGATATAAAAAACTTTCCTGTCTCTTCCAAATTATATTGGGACAATTATAATCACCTAAAACTAAAAAGTGTGAGTTCTGATGCATCTGCAGTACAATATCAATCACTTTTCCGAGATGCTCCTCGTGCTTGTCCTGCAAATAAGCGTTACATACATATAAGCATGTATTGTTTTTTAACATAATTTTGATCCAAAGATCCTCGGCCGTGCTATTATAGGACAAACAAGAGGAACTATCATATTTTTTAAGGACAGCTATAAGAACTCCACCCCCCAAAACTTGGTTAGTAGCAGCATAATCGCGATCACGTCTATATACAATGTACCTGTCGTCGAAAATTTCATTGGAGTGAATACTGGGCAAAAGCCATGTTTCTGTAAAACAAATAACATCGTAGTTGTTACTAATTATTTGAGCTTTTACTTTATCAGTTTTGGTACGGAGACCACGAATATTCTGGTAATAAATTGACAGAGCCATGATCGATACAGTAATTACAATAGAAAAGAACACAGTTTATATTATTTTAGACAGATCCGCTTCATTGCTAATGTGAATAATTTGCAAATTTTCTGATTTTCGCACCAAGATCTTATTATCGCGCACCCACACATATTTAAAATTATGCTCACTACACAGGGCTCTTGCACGGTGAAGTAGGTTTTTCCTTGTAGGCGACAGGTGGTCATTCAAGAAAATTTTATGAGAGGATCCTCCAAATCCGACATCTTCTGACTTCAAGTTTCTTGACTTGCGATAAGCTGACATAAGCGTATTCTTGATTTCACGGGCAAAGAACTTGACTATCACTGGTTTTGGTGCATCTGACTTTTTTACTGGTTGAATACGGTGGACAACGTCGATATGCTCCTTTTTTATGGAACATCCTAATTTATTACCAATAGTAGAGACTACTTGAAGTAGGTTTTCATTTTTAAATTCAGGAACGCCTTGAATCTCTACGTTGCATATTCGAGAATATTGCTCGAGATCGTCAACTCTGCTAGTTATGTTAAGAAGTTGATTCTTAAGTTTACTGTTTTCGGCAATTACATCATCGAGCTTTTTCATTTTATCGGTAAAAGTTGAAATTTTCTTTTCGTACTCATCCAGCTTTGCCGAAAAAAATTCTATCGAAGTGAACATATCATCTTGACGCTTTTTTACATCTTGAAGATCGCCACTTATAATATTAATATGGGACATTTGGGACGTCTTGGACCTTAGGGACATATGGAACATTTAGGACGCCTGGGTCATTAGGGACACATGGGACATATGGGACATCAAAGACGTCTGGGACGTTAAGGACATATGGGACATTTAGGACGCCTGGGACATTAGGGACATATGGGACATATGGGACATCTGGGACGCCTCGGACATTAGGGACATATGGGACATATGAGACGTCCGGGACGTTAATGACATATTAGACATCTAGGGCACCTGGGACGTCTGGGACGTTAAGGACATATGGGACATTTAGGACGCCTGGGACATTAGTGACATATGGGACATTTGGGACGTCTGAAACGTTAAGGACATATGGGACATATAGGACGCCTGGGACATTAGGGACATATGGGACATTTGGGACGTCTGGGACGTTAAGGACATATGGGACATCTGGGACGTCTGGGACGTTAAGGACATATGGGACATCTAAGACATCTGGGACGTCTGGGACGTTAGGGACATATAGAACATCTATGACGCTTGGGACATTAGAAACATATGGAACATATGGGACATCTGGGACGTCTGGGACGTTAAGGACATTTGGGACATCTAAGACGTCTGGGACGTCTGGAACGTTAAGGACATATGGGACATTTAGGACGCCTGGGACATTAGGGACATTTGGGACATATGGGACATCTGGGACGCCTAGGACATTAGGGACATATGGGACACATTGAACATCTGGTACGTCTGGGACGTTACGCACATATGGGACATCTAGGACATCTGGGACGTCTGGGACGTTAGGGACATATAGAACATCTAGGACGCTTGGGACATTAGAAACATATGGAACATATGGGACATCTGGGACGTCTGGGACGTTAAGGACATTTGGGACATTTAAGACGTCTGGGACGTCTGGAACGTTAAGGACATATGGGACATTTAGGAGGCCTGGGACATTAGGGACATATGGGACATATGGGATATCTGGGACGTCTGGGACGTTTAGGATATATGGGACATCTAGGACGTCTGGGACGTCTGGGACGTTAAGGACATATGGGACATTTAGGACGCCCTGGACATTAGGGACATATGGGACATATGGGAGGTCTGGGACGCCTGGGGCATTAGGGACATATGGGACATATAGGACATCTAGGACGTCTGGGACGTTATTGACATATGGGACATCTGGGACGTCTGGGACGTTAAGGATATAAGGGACATCTAGGACGTCTGGGACGTTGGGGACATATGGAAGATCTGGGACGTCTGGGACGTTAGGGACATATAAGACATCTAGGACGTCTGGGACTTTAGGGACATATGGAACATCTGGGACGTTAGGAACATATGGGACATCTGGGACGTCTGGGACTTTACGGAGGTATAGGACATATGGGATATACTGGGACTTCTGGGACGTTAAGGATATATGGGACATCTAGGACGTCTGGGATATTACGGACATATGGGACATATGGGATATGTGGGACGTCTGGGACGTTAGGGACATATGGTACATCTGGGACGTCTGGGACGTTAAGGACATATGGGACATCTAGGACGTCTGGGACGTCTGGGACGTTAAGGACATATGGGACATTTAAGACGCCTGGGACATTAGGGACATATGGGACATATGGGACATCTGGGACGCCTGGGACGTTAGGGACATATGGGACATATGGGTCATCTGGGACGTCTGGGACGTTAAGGACAAATGGGACATCTGGGACGTCTGGGATGCTAGGGACATATGGGACATCCGGGACGTCTGGGACGTTAAGGACATATGGGACATCTAGGGCGTCTGGGACGTCTGGGACGTTAAGGACATATGGGACATCTAGGGCGTCTGGGACGTCTGGGACGTTAAGGATATATGGGACATTTACTACGCCTGGGATATTAGGGACATATGGGACATCTGGGACGTCTGGGACGTTAGGGACATATGGGCCATCTGGGACGTCTGGGACGTTAAGGACATATGGGACATCTAGGACATATGGGACATCTGGGACGTCTGGGACGTTAAGGACATATGGGACATCTAGGGCGTCTGGGACGTCTGGGACGTTAAGGACATATGGGACATTTACTACGCCTGGGATATTAGGGACATATGGGACATATGGGACATCTGGGACGTCTGGGACGTTAAGGACATATGGGACATCTAGGACGTCTGGGACGTTAGGGACGTATGGGGCATTTGGGACGTCTGGGACTTTAGGGACATATGGGACATCTGGGACGTTAGGGATATATAGGACATCTAGGACGTCTGTGACGTTAGAGACATATGGGACATCTAGGACATCTCGGACGTCTAGGACGTTAGGGACATACGGGACAGCTGAGACTTCTGGGACGCTAGAAACATATGCGACATTTAAGACGTCCGGGACGTCTGGGACGTTATGGACATGTGGGAAATTTATGACGCCTGGGACATTAGGTAAATATGGGAAATATGCGACATCTGGGACGCCTGGCACATTAGGGACATGTGGGACATATGGGACATCAGAGACGTCTGGGACGTTAGGGACATATAGGACATTTAGGACGTCTGGGACGTCAGGGGCGTTAGGGACATACGGGACAGCTGGGACGTCTGGGACGTTAGAAACATATGGGACATTTGGGACGTCTTGGACCTTAGGGACATATGGAACATTTAGGACGCCTGGGTCATTAGGGACACATGGGACATATGGGACATCAAAGACGTCTGGGACTTTAAGGACATATTGGACATCTAGGACGACTGGGACTTCCGGGACGTTAAAGATTTATGGGACATTTAGGACGCCTGGAACATTAGGGACATATGGGACATCTAATACGCCTGGGACATTAAGGATATATAAGACCTTTGGGACATCTGGGACGTCTGGGACGTTAGGGACATATAGCTCATATGGGACGTCTGGGACGTTAAGGACATATGGGACATCTAGGACGTCTGAGACGTTAGGGACATATGGGACATTTGGGACGTCTGGGACTTTAGGGACATATGGGACATCTGGGACGTTAGGGATATATAGGACATCTAGGACGTCTGTGACGTTAGAGACATATGGGACATCTAGGACATCTCGGACGTCTAGGACGTTAGGGACATACGAGACAGCTGAGACTTCTGGGACGTTAGAGACATATGGGACATTTGGGACGTCTTGGACCTTAGGGACATATGGAACATTTAGGACGCCTGGGTCATTAGGGACACATGGGACATATGGGACATCAAAGACGTCTGGGACGTTAAGGACATATGGGACATTTAGGACGCCTGGGACATTAGGAACATATGGGACATATGGGACATCTGGGACGCCTCGGACATTAGGGACATATGGGACATATGAGACGTCCGGGACGTTAATGACATATTAGACATCTAGGGCACCTGGGACGTCTGGGACGTTAAGGACATATGGGACATTTAGGACGCCTGGGACATTAGTGACATATGGGACATTTGGGACGTCTGAAACGTTAAGGACATATGGGACATTTAGGACGCCTGGGACATTAGGGACATATGGGACATTTGGGACGTCTGGGACGTTAAGAACATATGGGACATCTGGGACGTCTGGGACGTTAAGGACATATGGGACATCTAAGACATCTGGGACGTCTGGGACGTTAGGGACATATAGAACATCTATGACGCTTGGGACATTAGAAACATATGGAACATATGGGACATCTGGGACGTCTGGGACGTTAAGGACATTTGGGACATCTAAGACGTCTGGGACGTCTGGAAAGTTTAGGACATATGGGACATTTAGGACGCCTGGGACATTAGGGACATTTGGGACATATGGGACATCTGGGACGCCTAGGACATTAGGGACATATGGGACACATTGAACATCTGGTACGTCTGGGACGTTACGGACATATGGGACATCTAGGACATCTGGGACGTCTGGGACGTTTGGGACATATAGAACATCTAGGACGCTTGGGACATTAGAAACATATGGAACATATGGGACATCTGGGACGTCTGGGACGTTAAGGACATTTGGGACATTTAAGACGTCTGGGACGTCTGGAACGTTAAGGACATATGGGACATTTAGGAGGCCTGGGACATTAGGGACATATGGGACATATGGGATATCTGGGACGTCTGGGACGTTTAGGATATATGGGACATCTAGGACGTCTGGGACGTCTGGGACGTTAAGGACATATGGGACATTTAGGACGCCCTGGACATTAGGGACATATGGGACATATGGGAGGTCTGGGACGCCTGGGGCATTAGGGACATATGGGACATATAGGACATCTAGGACGTCTGAGACGTTATTGACATATGGGACATCTGGGACGTCTGGGACGTTAAGGATATAAGGGACATCTAGGACGTCTGGGACGTTGGGGACATATGGAAGATCTGGGACGTCTGGGACGTTAGGGACATATAAGACATCTAGGACGTCTGGGACTTTAGGGACATATGGAACATCTGGGACGTTAGGGACATATGGGACATCTGGGACGTCTGGGACTTTACGGAGGTATAGGACATATGGGATATACTGGGACGTCTGGGACGTTAAGGATATATGGGACATCTAGGACGTCTGGGATATTACGGACATATGGGACATATGGGATATGTGGGACGTCTGGGACGTTAGGGACATATGGTACATCTGGGACGTCTGAGACGTTAAGGACATATGGGACATCTAGGACGTCTGGGACGTCTGGGACGTTAAGGACATATGGGACATTTAAGACGCCTGGGACATTAGGGACATATGGGACATATGGGACATCTGGGACGCCTGGGACGTTAGGGACATATAGGACATATGGGTCATCTGGGACGTCTGGGACGTTAAGGACATATGGGACATCTGGGACGTCTGGGATGCTAGGGACATATGGGACATCCGAGACGTCTGGGACGTTAAGGACATATGGGACATCTAGGGCGTCTGGGACGTCTGGGACGTTAAGGACATATGGGACATCTAGGGCGTCTGGGACGTTAAGGATATATGGGACATTTACTACGCCTGGGATATTAGGGACATATGGGACATCTGGGACGTCTGGGACGTTAGGGACATATGGGCCATCTGGGACGTCTGGGACGTTAAGGACATATGGGACATCTAGGACATATGGGACATCTGGGACGTCTGGGACGTTAAGGACATATGGGACATCTAGGGCGTCTGGGACATCTGGGACGTTAAGGACATATGGGACATTTACTACGCCTGGGATATTAGGGACATATGGGACATATGGGACATCTGGGACGTCTGGGGCGTTAAGGACATATGGGACATCCAGGACATCTGGGACGTCTGGGACGTTAGAGACATATGGGACATCTAGGACATCTCGGACGTCTGGGACGTTAGGGACATACGGGACAGCTGAGACGTCTGGGACGTTATGGACATATGGGACATTTGGGACATATGGGATATTAGGGACATTTGGGACATATGCGACATATGGGACGCCTGAGACATTAGGGACATATGGCACATCTAGGACGTCTGGGACGTTAAGGACATATGGGACATCTAGGGCGTCTGGGACGTCTGGGACGTTAAGGACATATGGCATATTTACTACGCCTAAGATATTAAGGACATATGTAACATCTGGGACGTCTGGGACGTTAGGGACATATGGGACATCTGTGACGTCTGGGACGTTAAGGACATATGGGACATCTAGGACATCTGGTACGTCTGGGACGTTAGGGACATATGGAACATCCAGGACGCCTGGGGCATTAGAAACATATGAAACATATGGGACATCTGGGACGTCTGGGACGTTAAGGACATTTGGGACATCTAGGACGTCTGGGAGGTCTGGGACGTTAAGGACATATGGGACATTTAGGACGCCTGGGACATTAGGGACATTTGGGACATATGGGAGATCTGGAACGCCTGGGACATTAGGGATATATGGGACATATAGGACATCTGGGACGTCTGGGACGTTAGGGACATATGGGACATCTGAGACGCCTGGGACGTTAAGGATATAAGGAACATCTAGAACGTCTGGGACGTTTGGGACATATGGGAGATCTGGGACGTCTGGGACGTTAGGGACATATAGGACATCTAGGACGTCTGGGACGTTAGGGACATATAGAACATCTGGGACGTTAGGGACATATGGGACATCTGGGACGTCTGGGACGTTATTGAGATATATGACATATGGGATATCTGGGACGTCTGGGACGTTAAGGATATATGGGACATCTAGGACGTCTGGGACGTTAGGGACATATGGGACATTTGGGACGCCTGGGACATTAAGCACATATGGGACATATGGGACATATGGGACGTCTGGGACGTTAGAGACATATGGAACATCTGGGACGTCTGGGACGTTAAGGACATATGTCACATCTAGGACGTCTGGGAGGTCTGGGACGTTAAGGACATATGGGACATTTAGGGCGCCTGGGACATTAGGGACATATGGGACATATGGGACATCTGGGACGTCTGGGACGTTAAGGACATATGAGACATATAGGACATCTGGGACGTCTGGGACGTTAAGGACATATGGAACATCTGGGACGTCTGAGACGTTAGGGACATATGGGACATCTGGGACGTCTGGGACGTTAGGGACATATAGGACATCTAGGACGTCTGAGACGTCTGGGACGTTAGGGACATATGGGACATCTAGGACGTCTGGGAAATTAGGGACATATGGGACATTTAGGGCGCCTGGGACATTAGGGACATATGGGACATATGGTAAATCTAGGAAGTCTGGGACGGTAAGGACATATGGGACATCTAGGACGTCTGGGACGTCTGAAACTTTAAGTACATATGGGACATTTACAACGTCTGGGACATTAGGGACATATAGGACATATGGGACATCTGGGAAGCCTGGAACATTCTAGGACATCTCGGACGTCTAGGACGTTAGGGACATACGGGACAGCTAAGACTTCTGGGACGCTAGAGACATATGCGACATTTAAGACGTCCGGGACGTCTGGGACGTTATGGACATGTGGGAAATTTATGACGCCTGGGACATTAGGTAAATAAGGGAAATATGCGACATCTGGGACGCCTGGCACATTAGGGACATGTGGGACATATGGGACATCAGAGACGTCTGGGACGTTAGGGACATATAGGACATTTAGGACGTCTGGGACGTCAGGGGCGTTAGGGACATACGGGACAGCTGGGACGTCTGGGACGTTAGAAACATAATGGACATTTGGGACGTTTTGGACCTTAGGGACATATGGAACATTTAGGACGCCTGGGTCATTAGGGACACATGGGACATATGGGACATCAAAGACGTCTGGGACTTTAAGGACATATTGGACATCTAGGACGACTGGGACTTCCGGGACGTTAAAGACATATGGGACATTTAGGACGCCTGGAACATTAGGGACATATGGGACATCTAATACGCCTGGGACATTAAGGATATATAAGACCTTTGGGACATCTGGGACGTCTGGGACGTTAGGGACATATAGCTCATATGGGACGTCTGGGACGTTAAGGACATATGGGACATCTAGGACGTCTGGGACGTTAGGGACATATGGGACATTTGGGACGTCTGGGACTTTAGGGACATATGGGACATCTGGGACGTTAGGGATATATAGGACATCTAGGACGTCTGTGACGTTAGAGACATATGGGACATCTAGGACATCTCGGACGTCTAGGACGTTAGGGACATACGAGACAGCTGAGACTTCTGGGACGTTAGAGACATATGCGACATTTAAGACGTCCGGGACGTCTGGGACGTTATGGACATGTGGGACATTTATGACGCCTGGGACATTAGGTAAATATGGGAAATATGCGACATCTGGGACGCCTGGCACATTAGGGACATGTGGGACATATGGGACATCAGAGACGTCTGGGACGTTAGGGTCATATAGGACATTTAGGACGTCTGGGACGTCAGGGGCGTTAGAGACATACGGGACAGCTGGGACGTCTGGGACGTTAGAAACATATGGGACATTTGGGACGTCTTGGACCTTAGGGACACATGGGACATATGGGACATCAAAGACGTCTGGGACGTTAAGGACATATGGGACATTTAGGACGCCTGGGATATTAGGGACATATGGGACATATGGGACATCTGGGACGCCTCGGACATTAGGGACATATGGGACATATGAGACGTCCGGGACGTTAATGACATATTAGACATCTAGGGCACCTGGGACGTCTGGGACGTTAAGGACATATGGGACATTTAGGACGCCTGGGACATTAGTGACATATGGGACATTTGGGACGTCTGAAACGTTAAGGACATATGGGACATTTAGGACGCCTGGGACATTAGGGACATATGGGACATTTGGCACGTCTGGGACGTTAAGAACATATGGGACATCTGGGACGTCTGGGACGTTAAGGACATATGGGACATCTAAGACATCTGGGACGTCTGGGACGTTAGGGACATATAGAACATCTATGACGCTTGGGACATTAGAAACATATGGAACATATGGGACATCTGGGACGTCTGGGACGTTAAGGACATTTGGGACATCTAAGACGTCTGGGACGTCTGGAAAGTTTAGGACATATGGGACATTTAGGACGCCTGGGACATTAGGGACATTTGGGACATATGGGACATCTGGGACGCCTAGGACATTAGGGACATATGGGACACATTGAACATCTGGTACGTCTGGGACGTTACGGACATATGGGACATCTAGGACATCTGGGACGTCTGGGACGTTAGGGACATATAGAACATCTAGGACGCTTGGGACATTAGAAACATATGGAACATATGGGACATCTGGGACGTCTGGGACGTTAAGGACATTTGGGACATTTAAGACGTCTGGGACGTCTGGAACGTTAAGGACATATGGGACATTTAGGAGGCCTGGGACATTAGGGACATATGGGACATATGGGATATCTGGGACGTCTGGGACGTTTAGGATATATGGGACATCTAGGACGTCTGGGACGTCTGGGACGTTAAGGACATATGGGACATTTAGGACGCCCTGGACATTAGGGACATATGGGACATAAGGGAGGTCTGGGACGCCTGGGGCATTAGGGACATATGGGACATATAGGACATCTAGGACGTCTGAGACGTTATTGACATATGGGACATCTGGGACGTCTGGGACGTTAAGGATATAAGGGACATCTAGGACGTCTGGGACGTTGGGGACATATGGAAGATCTGGGACGTCTGGGACGTTAGGGACATATAAGACATCTAGGACGTCTGGGACTTTAGGGACATATGGAACATCTGGGACGTTAGGGACATATGGGACATCTGGGACGTCTGGGACTTTACGGAGGTATAGGACATATGGGATATACTGGGACGTCTGGGACGTTAAGGATATATGGGACATCTAGGACGTCTGGGATATTACGGACATATGGGACATATGGGATATGTGGGACGTCTGGGACGTTAGGGACATATGGTACATCTGGGACGTCTGAGACGTTAAGGACATATGGGACATCTAGGACGTCTGGGACGTCTGGGACGTTAAGGACATATGGGACATTTAAGACGCCTGGGACATTAGGGACATATGGGACATATGGGACATCTGGGACGCCTGGGACGTTAAGGACATATGGGACATATGGGTCATCTGGGACGTCTGGGACGTTAAGGACATATGGGACATCTGGGACGTCTGGGATGCTAGGGACATATGGGACATCCGAGACGTCTGGGATGTTAAGGACATATGGGACATCTAGGGCGTCTGGGACGTCTGGGACGTTAAGGACATATGGGACATCTAGGGCGTCTGGGACGTCTGGGACGTTAAGGATATATGGGACATTTACTACGCCTGGGATATTAGGGACATATGGGACATCTGGGACGTCTGGGACGTTAGGGACATATGGGCCATCTGGGACGTCTGGGACGTTAAGGACATATGGGACATCTAGGACATATGGGACATCTGGGACGTCTGGGACGTTAAGGACATATGGGACATCTAGGGCGTCTGGGACGTCTGGGACGTTAAGGACATATGGGACATTTACTACGCCTGGGATATTAGGGACATATGGGACATATGGGACATCTGGGACGTCTGGGACGTTAAGGACATATGGGACATCTAGGACATCTGGGACGTCTGGGACGTTAGAGACATATGGGGCATCTAGGACATCTCGGACGTCTGGGACGTTAGGGACATACGGGACAGCTGAGACGTCTGGGACGTTATGGACATATGGGACATTTGGGACATATGGGATATTAGGGACATATGGGACATATGCGACATATGGGACGCCTGAGACATTAGGGACATATGGCACATTTAGGACGGTTTGGACGTTAGAAACATATGGGACATCTAGGACGTCTGGGACGTTAAGGACATATGGGACATCTAGGGCGTCTGGGACGTCTGGGACGTTAAGGACATATGGCATATTTACTACGCCTAAGATATTAAGGACATATGTAACATCTGGGACGTCTGGGACGTTAGGGACATATGGGACATCTGTGACGTCTGGGACGTTAAGGACATATGGGACATCTAGGACATCTGGTACGTCTGGGACGTTAGGGACATATGGAACATCCAGGACGCCTGGGGCATTAGAAACATATGAAACATATGGGACATCTGGGACGTCTGGGACGTTAAGGACATTTGGGACATCTAGGACGTCTGGGAGGTCTGGGACGTTAAGGACATATGGGACATTTAGGACGCCTGGGACATTAGGGACATTTGGGACATATGGGAGATCTGGAACGCCTGGGACATTAGGGATATATGGGACATATAGGACATCTGGGACGTCTGGGACGTTAGGGACATATGGGACATCTGAGACGCCTGGGACGTTAAGGATATAAGGAACATCTAGAACGTCTGGGACGTTTGGGACATATGGGAGATCTGGGACGTCTGGGACGTTAGGGACATATAGGACATCTAGGACGTCTGGGACGTTAGGGACATATAGAACATCTGGGACGTTAGGGACATATGGGACATCTGGGACGTCTGGGACGTTATTGAGATATATGACATATGGGATATCTGGGACGTCTGGGACGTTAAGGATATATGGGACATCTAGGACGTCTGGGACGTTAGGGACATATGGGACATTTGGGACGCCTGGGACATTAAGCACATATGGGACATATGGGACATATGGGACGTCTGGGACGTTAGAGACATATGGAACATCTGGGACGTCTGGGACGTTAAGGACATATGTCACATCTAGGACGTCTGGGAGGTCTGGGACGTTAAGGACATATGGGACATTTAGGGCGCCTGGGACATTAGGGACATATGGGACATATGGGACATCTGGGACGTCTGGGACGTTAAGGACATATGAGACATATGGGACATCTGGGACGTCTGGGACGTTAAGGACATATGGAACATCTGGGACGTCTGAGACGTTAGGGACATATGGGACATCTGGGACGTCTGGGACGTTAGGGACATATAGGACATCTAGGACGTCTGAGACGTCTGGGACGTTAGGGACATATGGGACATCTAGGACGTCTGGGATATTAGGGACATATGGGACATTTAGGGCGCCTGGGACATTAGGGACATATGGGACATATGGTAAATCTAGGACGTCTGGGACGGTAAGGACATATGGGACATCTAGGACGTCTGGGACGTCTGAAACTTTAAGTACATATGGGACATTTACAACGTCTGGGACATTAGGGACATATAGGACATATGGGACATCTGGGAAGCCTGGAACATTAGAGACATATGAGACATATGGGACATCTGGGACGTCTGGGACGTTAAGGACATATGGGACATCTAGGACGTCTGGGACGTTAGGGACATATGGGACATTTGGGACGTCTGGGACTTTAGGGACATATGGGACATCTGGGACGTTAGGGATATATAGGACATCTAGGACCTCTGTGACGTTAGAGACATATGGGACATCTAGGACATCTCGGACGTCTAGGACGTTAGGGACATACGGGACAGCTGAGACTTCTGGGACGCTAGAGACATATGCGACATTTAAGACGTCCGGGACGTCTGGGACGTTATGGACATGTGGGAAATTTATGACGCCTGGGACATTAGGTAAATATGGGAAATATGCGACATCTGGGACGCCTGGCACATTAGGGACATGTGGGACATATGGGACATCAGAGACGTCTGGGACGTTAGGGACATATAGGACATTTAGGACGTCTGGGACGTCAGGGGCGTTAGGGACATACGGGACAGCTGGGACGTCTGGGACGTTAGAAACATATGGGACATTTAGGACGTCTTGGACCTTAGGGACATATGGAACATTTAGGACGCCTGGGTCATTAGGGACACATGGGACATATGGGACATCAAAGACGTCTGGGACTTTAAGGACATATGGAACATCTAGGACGTCTGGGACGTCTGGGACGTTAAGGACATATGGGACATTTAGGACACCTGGGACATTAGGGACATATGGGACATATGGGACATCTGGGACGCCTCGGACATTAGGGACATATGGATCATATGAGACGTCCGGGACGTTAATGACATATGGGACATCTAGAACACCTGGGACGTCTGGGACGTTAAGGACATATGGGACATTTAGGACGCCTGGGACATTATTGACATATGGGACATTTGGGACGTCTGGGACGTTAAGGACATATGGGACATTTAGGACGCCTGGGACATTAGGGACATATGGGACATTTGGGACGTCTGGGACGTTAAGGACATATGGGACATCTGGGACGTCTGGGACGTTAAAGACATATGGGACATCTAAGACATCTGGGACGTCTGAGACGTTAGGGACATCTAGAACATCTAGGACGCTTGGGACATTAGAAACATATGGAACATATGGGACATCTGGGACGTCTGGGACGTTAAGGACATTTGGGACATCTAAGACGTCTGGGACGTCTGGAACGTTAAGGACATATGGGACATTTAGGACTCCTGGGACATTAGGGACATTTGGGACATATGGGACATCTGGGACGCCTAGGACATTAGGGACATATGGGACACATTGAACATCTGGTACGTCTGGGACGTTAAGGACATTTGGGACATCTAAGACGTCTGGGACGTCTGGAACGTTAAGGACATATGGGACATTTAGGAGGCCTGGGACATTAGGGACATATGGGACATATGGGATATCTGGGACGTCTGGGACGTTTAGGATATATGGGACATCTAGGACGTCTGGGACGTCTGGGACGTTAAGGACATATGGGACATTTAGGACGCCCTGGACATTAGGGACATATGGGACATATGGGAAGTCTGGGACGCCTGGGGCATTAGGGACATATGGGACATATAGGACATCTAGGACGTCTGGGACGTTATTGACATATGGGACATCTGGGACGTCTGGGACGTTAAGGATATAAGGGACATCTAGGACGTCTGGGACGTTGGGGACATATGGAAGATTTGGGACGTCTGGGACGTTAGGGACATATAAGACATCTAGGACGTCTGAGACTTTAGGAACATATGGAACATCTGGGACGTTAAGGACATATGGGACATCTGGAACGTCTGGGACTTTACGGAGGTATAGGACATATGGGATATACTGGGACGTCTGGGACGTTAAGGATATATGGGACATCTAGGACGTCTGGGATATTACGGACATATGGGACATATGGGATATGTGGGACGTCTGGGACGTTAGGGACATATGGTACATCTGGGACGTCTGGGACGTTAAGGACATATGGGACATCTAGGACGTCTGGGACGTCTGGGACGTTAAGGACATATGAAACATTTAAGACGCCTGGGACATTAGGGACATATGGGGCATATGGGACATCTGGGACGCCTGGGACGTTAGGGACATATGGGACATATGGGTCATCTGGGACGTCTGGGACGTTAAGGACATATGGGACATCTGGGACGTCTGGGATGTAGGGATGTGCGGTACGATACGATACTTTGAAGTACCGGTACTTTGTCTTCCGATACTCGATATTTTGTACCGGTATTTCAGTCAGCGATCCAATCCAATACGATTTATTTTTGGTCATTATCGGATCGGCAGGACCGATCCTGGATTTTTGCCGCCTGTGTAGAAATAATTCATCTTTTGACTATATAATGAAATTTTTTATTTTTAATATAAAAAGTATTAAAACTAGAAATTTTGAAAAAACCAATGGGAAAAGGTCCAAAATATGCTCTTTTTCTTCAAGGGTAAAAACCCTAAGCCATGTGCAAATATTAATGGGTGCTATTTAACAGTCTACCAAATTTACCCAACCTTTTCGTACAAAAAAATACTTTCGTTTCCCAAAAATACTAAATGCTCACCAAAATTAAGAAAATACATAATCTTAGAGCGACAACCAAAAATTGACATCATGCTAGTCTCTTATATTATTTGTTCCTAAAAATAACTTTCGTTGGCCATAAATGCTAAATGTTCACCAAATTTTATTCCGCATTTAATTCTAACATGATACTCAGATATTTAATTTTCGTCAGCGTCTTATATTATTTAGCATTTAAAAAACACTATTTCTTTGGCAAAAATACACAATGTTTACTATATTTTATACCACATTCAATTTCAAAAGTATACCCAGATTTATATTTCTTGTTGGCCTAAATATCAGTTATAAGAAAAATCTATCGTGTTTTATTAGGTCTTGTTTATTAATGGGGACATAGAAATAAGGCTGAAGAATTATTCTTGGAAATAAATCAATATCTTTATATATATATAATTCTTCTGTACGTCTGTATGTAACTGAACTCCTCCTAACCGGCTGGACCGATTTTGATGAAATTTTTTGTGTTTAAAAGTGGGTCCCTGGATGGTTTAGATTTACAATTGGACCCGGTAAGTGGCGCTGCAATCGGGTTCTAGGCAATTAAAAAAATGTTGACGAAATTTCTTTTTTAATTTTTTTAACATTTCTCGCATATCAAAACATATAACCCCAAATTTTCACCACCCCCCAATATTTTTTAAAATTAAAAAAAATCGAAAATTCGAATATCGAAAAAACGTTGCTGAACCCACTGATAGCAGGCAGCGGGCAGGGCAACGTCTGTCGGGTCAGCTAGTATATATAAAATCTGGTGTGATACACTCACACAACTTCCTTTTACAGTGATCTTATAATTAGTCAAATATTTTATTTTTAATTTTTAACCATTTGTCAAACATTTTCAAAAATTACAAATTCTACAAAACGGTACAAAATAGAGCGTTAGTTGAAGAGACAAATTTTCTCTAGAATTTTAAGATGAATTCAAAAATGTAATAATATACCGGGTGTTTTATTTAAAATAGGAGTTAATACAAAAAATAGTAAAAAAACAAAAGAAACCCACTTTAGAAGTATTCAACTGGAAAATCACCTATCTCACATCACTACACATTAAAAATGTAATAAAAATGTAAAGTTTAAAAAAAATCGTTAGAGCCGTTTTTGAAAAAATCGAAAAAAACTGAAAAATCACAAGAGTAAATACCTACTTCCGGTTATGCGATTTTCTTCAAAAGCTTGCTGTCTCATCTACATAGTACACAAAACTTATACATATATGAAGTTTCAACGCCATACCTCTTTTCGTTTTTGAGATATTCTGTTCACAGACAGACACACACACAGACAGACAGACACACACACAGACAGATAGACAGACCAATAAAAAAAATATGTTTTTTGGGTTCAGGGGACTCTAAAACGTGAAGATCTGTTGAACACTCAATTTCGAATTTTTGGGGTGAATCCAATACTTCCTTTATTGTAAAAGAAAGTAATAAAAATCTAACACAAATTTCACAACACAAAATTGAAAATTAAACTTATTAAGTTTTTTCATACGGCAATACACTGGTTACACTCACTGTAAAAGCTACCAAACACAGTGTGCGGCTGCAAGCTGAAGCCATCAAGAAGTTTGTCTGGAAGCGACAAGGAGAGATGCTCGAGCTTATTTCATTTTTGGAGTAACAGAATTATTATTTGACGCACAAGTAGTTTTTTCGAGAAAGACTAAATATAAATGGATAGCGCGAATATTTATTATGTACAGCACGGACGCGTAACTTGAGCGTTCTAAATTTGGTGAACATTTAGTAAAATTGATCAACATATGGAATTTAAAATGTAAGCAATGGTAAAACAATACGCAACGTAGCTATTTTAGTGGTGCTATTCTCATTTTCCGAAGTATAATAATTTGGGTTCCATTAAGATTTTTTGATGTTCATTAATTTTTTTGGTGGACAGAGCTAGGGATGTATGGTTTAATTTGGTGTACATTATATTTGGTCCCAATATTAATATTATGGAACTAACAGTTCTTGAAGTCTTAAATGGTCGAACGTAGATAACTTTCAATAAGTAATTTTCAGCTTCTACAAACGCAAGAACAAAAATCAAAACAAAATGATTTTGCTGAGCCGAAATGTTTCTGTTTAATCTGTGTACGTATTACGCTTCGGATTTCGGCTGGTACAGCAAAATTGTAAAAATAATGACTAATTCTGGTGAACTGGAGCTCTCATGTATCGCTACAAATTTTTATGGTGATGATTAAATATCCAAAGAGAACTTCATTATTCAGCTTAACTGTTTATAACAGCAACTTCTCACTAGGATATCTCAGCGAAATTCGGTAAATCCCCTAGAAAATTTTTATACTCGAAATTGTGCCTATAAGGCAATTGCCACAATTGTGTCACTCGTCACTCCATCGCGGTCGCTGTGGGTATTCGGTAAATTAATTAACAGTTCTGTTTTTATTATCAGTTTTCTTTTATTATTCAGTGAAATTGTGGTTTATATTGTGCTTTTTTTAAACAAATATGCCACCTTCAACCAGTAACGTTTGGAAAGTATTTATTAAGATAGATTCTGGAGGAAAATGGAGACTGTGTCAGTGCGAAATTAAAAGTTCAGACGGAACTACAAATTTAAGAACAGTTCGAAAACGAAAAGAGAAAAATGACCATAATTTATTTATAAAAATTACTATAACAAGTTGTATATTGTTCGAATCGTTGAAAAATTGTCTTTTTTATAAAGTCATGGCCGACTATAGTTTCCATTAGAAAAAGCACAAGTTTGTGTCATAACTCAAAAATTATAGCTTAAATAAAAAATTTGGTTAGACTGTGTTATTAAGCACATAATTATCTACAACTTTTTTCTTTGCACATTTTTTCTAAGGTCAATAATAACAGAGCTATAGACACCGAACGAAATTATAAAAAAATCATTTTTGCGAAATATCTAGTTAGCCTTGCATTTTTTCCAAAAAACGAAACGCTCATTAAATTGAGCTCGTAAAACTGCAATTCTTTCCCCAGTTAACCGTCTCTCTATCTCCAATACTTTCCGAGATCCCCATGCTAAACTTTCAAAACAACTGGCCCTGTATACTTTTAATGTTTCAGTTATTATATTCATGTTAGTTTTAAAGTTTTTGAGCGTTTATATGTATACTATTTAATAAATGTATTTCTAATACTGATTATGCAATTATTTATTGTTGATTTCTTGATTGTTACGCCACTATTATTGCTAAATTTCTATTTGCTATACTAGGACTCGAAGTGTGGCATAAATAAATTTAGAAAATATCCCGGATCGATTGTGTACCGGTATTTCGTGTACCGGTACTTTTGTATACGATACTGCCCCGAACCGGTACTTCTAAGTCGATACGATACGATACGATGGTACCGGTACTTTTCGGTGTATCGAACATCCCTACTGGGATGCTAGGGACATATGGGACATCTGGGACGTCTGGGACGTTAAGGACATATGGGACATCTAGGACGTCCGGGACGTCTGGGACGTTAAGGACATATGGGACATCTAGGGCGTCTGGGACGTCTGGGACGTTAAGGACATATGGGACATCTAGGGCGTCTGGGACGTCTGGGACGTTAAGGATATATGGGACATTTACTACGCCTGGGATATTAGGGACATATGGGACATCTGGGACGTCTGGGACGTTAGGGACATATGGGCCATCTGGGACATCTGAGACGTTAAGGACATATGGGACATCTAGGACATATGGGACATCTGGGACGTCTGGGACGTTAAGGACATATGGGACATCTAGGGCGTCTGGGACGTCTGGGACGTTAAGGACATATGGGACATTTACTACGCCTGGGATATTAGGGACATATGGGACATATGGGACATCTGGGACGTCTGGGACGTTAAGGACATATGGGACATCTAGGACATCTGGGACGTCTGGGACGTTAGAGACATATGGGACATCTAGGACATCTCGGACGTCTGGGACGTTAGGGACATACGGGACAGCTGAGACGTCTGGGACGTTATGGACATATGGGACATTTGGGACGCATGAGATATTAGGGACATATGGGACATATGCGACATATTCGACGCCTGAGACATTAGGGACATATGGCACATTTAGGAAGGTTTGGACGTTAGAAACATATGGAACATCTAGGACGCCTGGGACATTAGGGACACATGGGACATATGGGACATCTAGGACGTCTGGGACGTTAAGGACATATGGGACATCTAGGGCGTCTGGGACGTCTGGGACGTTAAGGACATATGGGATATTTACTACGCCTGGGATATTAAGGACATATGGGACATATGGGACGTCTGGGACGTTAGGGACATATGGGACATCTGGGACGCCTGGGACATTGGGGACATATGAGACATATGGGACATCTGGGACGTCTGGGACGTTAAGGACATATGAGACATCTGAAACGTCTGAGACGTTAGAAACATATGGGACATCTGGTACGTCTAGGACGTTAGGGACATATAGGACATCTAGGACGTCTGAGACGTCTGGGACGTTAGGGACATATGGGACATCTAGGACGTGTGGGATGTTAGGGACATATGGGACATCTAGGACGTCTGAGACGTCTGGGACGTTAGGGACATATGGGACATCTAGGACGTGTGGGACGTTAGGGACATATGGGACATCTAGGACGTCTGAGACGTCTGGGACGTTAGGGACATATGGGACATTTTGGACGCCTGGGACATAAGGGACATATGGGACATATGGGAAATCTGGGACGCCTGGGACATCAGGGACATATGGGACATATGGGACATCTGGGACGTCTGGGACGTTAGTTACTTATGGGACATCTGGGACGTCTGGGACGTTAAGGACATATGGGACATCTAGGACGTCTGGGACGTTAAGGACATATGGGACATCTAGGGAGTCTGGGACGTCTGGGACATTAAAGACATATGGGACATTTACTACGCCTGGGATATTAAGGACATATGGGATATCTGGGACGTCTGGGACGTTAGGGACATATAGGACATCTAGGACGTCTGAGACGTCTGGGACGTTAGGGACATATGGGACATCTAGGACGTCTGGGATATTAGGGACATATGGGACATTTAGGGCGCCTGGGACATTAGGGACATATGGGACATATGGTAAATCTAGGACGTCTGGGACG
>CALNHX010009775.1:0-30000 GCA_940337035.1 Agriotes lineatus
TTTTCTAGAATTACTCGGAAACAATCCATTTTGTAAGTGTTGAACTTAGATGAAATGAAAGAGGATAAAATTTTCTACACATTAAGTACTTGTAGTTTTTTACGATCAATCGTTCAGCCAAGAGAAAGCTGCAAAGTTATAATAAAGTCAAAATTTAGAAAATAGGTGAACGTTTTAATAGAGCTTTGATATTATTTTGTGTATGTGTAGTTTGGATCGCTGAACACCAATATCAGGTTTTCCAACTGGAATTTTGACCGGAAACATGCTTTTCACGGAAAAAACGGTGCAGAAAACGAAATTTTTACCTTTTCTAGGATTACTCGAAAACAATCCATTTTGTAAGTGTTGAACTTATATGAAATGAAAGAGGATAAAATTTTCTACACATTAAGTACTTGTAGTTTTTTTACAATCAATCGTTCAGCCAAGAGAAAGCTGCAAAGTTATAATAAAGTCAAAATTTTGAAAATCGGTAAACGTTTTAATAGAGCTTTAATATTTTTTTTGTATGTGTAGTTTGGGTTGGTGAATACGAATATTAGGTTTTCCAATTGGAATTTTGACCGGAAACATGTTTTTCACAGGAAAAACGGTGCAAAAAACCAAATGTTTCCCTTTTCTAGAATTACTCGAAAACAATCCATTTTGTAAGTGTTAAACTTATATGAAATGAAAGAGGATAAAATTTTCTACTAATTAAGTACTTGTAGTTTTTTTTACGATCAATCGTTCAGCCAAGAGAAAGCTGCAAAGTTATAATAAAGTCAAAATTTAGAAAATAGGTGAACGTTTTAATAGAGCTTATATATTATTTTGTGTATGTGTAGTTTGGATCGCTGAACACCAATATCAGGTTTTCCAACTGGAATTTTGACCGAAAACATGTTTTTCAC
Source organism: Agriotes lineatus (assembly GCA_940337035.1). Classification (NCBI taxonomy): domain Eukaryota; kingdom Metazoa; phylum Arthropoda; class Insecta; order Coleoptera; family Elateridae; genus Agriotes; species Agriotes lineatus. The sequence goes on from CALNHX010009775.1 coordinate 897, forward strand.
AGGAAAAACGGTGCAAAAAACGAAATTTTTACCTTTTCTAGAATTACTCGAAAACAATCCATTTTGTAAGTGTTGAACTTAAATGAAATGAAAGAGGATAAAATTTTCTACACATTAAGTATTTGTAGTTTTTTTTACGATCAATCGTTCAGTTAAGAGAAAGCTGAAAAGTTATAATAAAGTCAAAATTTAGAAAATAGGTGAACTTTTTAATAGAGCTTATATATTTTTTTTGTATGTGTAGTTTGGAACGCTGAACACCAATATCAGGTTTTCCAACTGGAATTTTGACCGGAAACATGTTTTTCACAGAAAAAACGGTGCAAAAACGAAATTTTTACCTTTTCTAGAATTACTCGAAATCAATCCATTTTGTAAGTGTTGAACTTAGATGAAATGAAAGAGGATAAAATTTTCTACACATTAAGTACTTGTAGTTTTTTTACAATCAATCGTTCAGCCAAGAGAAAGCTGCAAAGTTATAATAAAGTCAAAATTTTGAAAATCGGTAAACGTTTTAATAGAGCTTTGATATTTTTTTTGTATGTGTAGTTTGGGTTGGTGAATACGAATATTAGGTTTTCCAACTGGAATTTTGACCAGAAACATGTTTTTCACAAGAAAAACGGTGCAAAAAACGAAATTCTTACCTTTTCTAGAATAACTCGAAAACAATCCATTTTGTAAGTGTTGAACTTATATGAAATGAAAGAGGATACAATTTTCTACACATTAAGTACTTGTAGTTTTTTACGATCAATCGTTCAGCCAAGTGAAAGCTGAAAAGTTATAATAAAGTCAAAATTTAGAAAATAGGTGAACGTTTTAATAGAGCTTTGATATTTTTTTTTGTATGTGTATTTTGGGTTGGTGAACACGAATATCAGGTTTTCCAATTGGAATATTGACCGGAAACAAATTTTTCCCCGGAAAAACTGTGCAAGAAACGAAATTTTTACCTTTTCTAGAATTACTCGAAAACAATGCATTTTGTAAGTGTTGAAGTTATATGAAATGAAAGAGGATAAAATTTTCTACACATTAAGTACTTGTAGTTTTTTTACGATCAATCGTTCAGCCAAGAGAAAGCTGCAAAGTTATAATAAAGTTAAAATTTTAAAAATAGGTAACCGTGTTAATAGAGCTTTCATATTTCTTTTGTATGTGTAGTTTGGATCGCTGAACACCAATATCAGGTTTTCCAACTGGAATTTTTAACCGGAAACATGTTCTTCACAGAAACAACGGTGCAGAAAACGAAACTTTTACCTTTTCTAGAATTACTCGAAATCAATCCATTTTGTAAGTGTTGAACTTATATGAAATGAAAGAGGATAAAATTTTCTACACATTAAGTACTTGTAGTTTTTTTTACGATCAATCGTTCAGCCAAGAGAAAGCTGCAAAGTTATAATGAAGTCAAAATTTAGAAAATAGGTGAACGTTTTAATAGAGCTTTGATATTTTTTTTTGTATGTGTATTTTGGGTTGGTGAACACGAATATCAGGTTTTCCAATTGGAATTTTGACCGGAAACAAGTTTTTCACAGGAAAAACTGTGCAAAAAACGAAATTTTTACCTTTTCTAGAATTACTCGAAAACAGTGCATCTTGTAAGTGTTGAAGTTATACGAAATGAAAGAGGATAAAATTTTCTACACATTAAGTACTTGTAGTTTTTTTTACGATCAATCGTTCAGCCAAGAGGAAGCTGAAAAGTTATAATAAAGTCAAAATTTAGAAAATAGGTGAACGTGTTAATAGAGCTTTCATATTTTTTTTGTATGTGTAGTTTGGATCGCTGAACACCAATATCAAATTTTCCAACTGGAATTTTAACCGAAAACGTGTTTTTCACAGGAAAAACGGTGCAAAAAACGAAATTTTTACCTTTTCTAGAATTACTCGAAAACAATTCATTTTGTAAGTGTTGAACTTAAATGAAATGAAAGAGGATAAAATTTACTACACATTAAGTATTTGTAGTTTTTTTTACGATCAATCGTTCAGCCAAGAGAAAGCTGAAAAGTTATAATAAAGTCAAAATTTAGAAAATAAGTGAACTTTTTAATAGAGCTTATATATTTTTTTTGTATGTGTAGTTTGGAACGGTGAACACCAATATCAGGTTTTCCAACTGGAATTTTGACCGGAAACATGTTTTTCACAGAAAAAACGGTGCAAAAACGAAATTTTTACCTTTTCTAGAATTACTCGAAATCAATCCATTTTGTAAGTGTTAAACTTAGATGAAATGAAAGAGGATAAAATTTTCTACACATTAAGTACTTGTAGTTTTTTTTACAATCAATCGTTCAGCCAAGAGAAAGCTGCAAAGTTATAATAAAGTCAAAATTTTGAAAATCGGTAAACGTTTTAATAGAGCTTTGATATTTTTTTTATATGTGTAGTTTGGGTTGTTGAACACGAATATCAGGTTTTCCAATTGGAATTTTGACCGGAAACAAGTTTTTCCCCGAAAAAACTGTGCAAAAAACGAAATTTTTACCTTTTCTAGAATTACTCGAAAACAGTGCATCTTGTAAGTGTTGAAGTTATATGAAATGAAAGAGGATAAAATTTTCTACACATTAAGTACTTGTAGTTTTTTTTACGATCAATCGTTCAGCCAAGAGAAAGCTGCAAAGTTATAATAAAGTTAAAATTTTAAAAATAGGTAACCGTGTTAATAGAGCCTTCATATTTTTTTTTGTATGTGTAGTTTGGATCGATGAACACCAATATCAGGTTTTCCAACTAGAATTTTGACCGGAAACATGTTTTTCACAGAAAAAACGGTGCAAAAAACGAAATTTTTACCTTTTCTAGAATTACTCGAAAACAATCCATTTTGTAAGTGTTGAAGTTATATGAAATGAAAGAGGATAACATTTTCTACACATTAAGTACTTGTAGTTTTTTGTACGATCAATCGTTCAGCCAAGAGAAAGCTGCAAAGTTATAATAAAGTCAAAATTTAGAAAATAGGTGAACGTGTTAATAGAGCTTTCATATTTTTTTTGTATGTGTAGTTTGGATCGCTGAACACCAATATCAAATTTTCCAACTGGAATTTTAACCGAAAACGTGTTTTTCACAGGAAAAACGGTGCAAAAAACGAAATTTTTACCTTTTCTAGAATTACTCGAAAACAATTCATTTTGTAAGTGTTGAACTTAAATGAAATGAAAGAGGATAAAATTTACTACACATTAAGTATTTGTAGTTTTTTTTACGATCAATCGTTCAGCCAAGAGAAAGCTGAAAAGTTATAATAAAGTCAAAATTTAGAAAATAAGTGAACTTTTTAATAGAGCTTATATATTTTTTTTGTATGTGTAGTTTGGAACGCTGAACACCAATATCAGGTTTTCCAACTGGAATTTTGACCGGAAACATGTTTTTCACAGAAAAAACGGTGCAAAAACGAAATTTTTACCTTTTCTAGAATTACTCGAAAACAATCCATTTTGTAAGTGTTGAAGTTATATGAAATGAAAGAGGATAACATTTTCTACACATTAAGTACTTGTAGTTTTTTGTACGATCAATCGTTCAGCCAAGAGAAAGCTGCAAAGTTATAATAAAGTCAAAATTTTGAAAATAGGTAAACGTGTTAATAGAGCTTTCATATTTTTTTTTGTATGTGTAGTTTGGATCGATGAACACCAATATCAGGTTTTCCAACTAGAATTTTGACCGGAAACATGTTTTTCACAGGAAAAACGGTGCAAAACACGAAATTTTTACCTTTTCTAGAATTACTCGAAAACAATCCATTTTGTAAGTGTTGAACTTAGATGAAATGAAAGAGGATAAAATTTTCTATACATTAAGTACTTGTAGTTTGTTTTACGATCAATCGTTCAGCCAAGAGAAAGCTGAAAAGTTATAATAAAGTCAAAATTTAGAAAATAGGTGAACGTTTTAATAGAGCTTATATATTATTTTTGTATGTGTAGTTTGGAACGCTTAACACCAATATCAGGTTTTCCAACTGGAATTTTGACCGGAAACATGTTTTTCACAGAAAAAACGGTGCAAAAACGAAATTTTTACCTTTTCTAGAATTACTCGAAATCAATCCATTTTGTAAGTGTTGAAGTTATATGAAATGAAAGAGGATAACATTTTCTACACATTAAGTACTTGTAGTTTTTTGTACGATCAATCGTTCAGCCAAGAGAAAGCTGCAAAGTTATAATAAAGTCAAAATTTTGAAAATAGGTAAACGTTTTAATAGAGCTTTGATATTTTTTTCGTATGTGTAGTTTGGGTTGTTGAACACGAATATCAGGTTTTCCAATTGGAATTTTGACCGGAAACAAGTTTTTCCCCGAAAAAACTGTGCAAAAAACGAAATTTTTACCTTTTCTAGAATTACTCGAAAACAGTGCATCTTGTAAGTGTTGAAGTTATATGAAATGAAAGAGGATAAAATTTTCTACACATTAAGTACTTGTAGTTTTTTTTACGATCAATCGTTCAGCCAAGAGAAAGCTGCAAAGTTATAATAAAGTTAAAATTTTAAAAATAGGTAACCGTGTTAATAGAGCCTTCATATTTTTTTTTGTATGTGTAGTTTGGATCGATGAACACCAATATCAGGTTTTCCAACTAGAATTTTGACCGGAAACATGTTTTTCACAGAAAAAAACGGTGCAAAAAACGAAATTTTTACCTTTTCTAGAATTACTCGAAAACAATCCATTTTGTAAGTGTTGAAGTTATATGAAATGAAAGAGGATAACATTTTCTACACATTAAGTACTTGTAGTTTTTTGTACGATCAATCGTTCAGCCAAGAGAAAGCTGCAAAGTTATAATAAAGTCAAAATTTTGAAAATAGGTAAACGTGTTAATAGAGCTTTCATATTTTTTTTGTATGTGTAGTTTGGATCGATGAACACCAATATCAGGTTTTCCAACTAGAATTTTGACCGGAAACATGTTTTTCACAGGAAAAACGGTGCAAAACACGAAATTTTTACCTTTTCTAGAATTACTCGAAAACAATCCATTTTGTAAGTGTTGAACTTAGATGAAATGAAAGAGGATAAAATTTTCTATACATTAAGTACTTGTAGTTTGTTTTACGATCAATCGTTCAGCCAAGAGAAAGCTGAAAAGTTATAATAAAGTCAAAATTTAGAAAATAGGTGAACGTTTTAATAGAGCTTATATATTATTTTTGTATGTGTAGTTTGGAACGCTTAACACCAATATCAGGTTTTCCAACTGGAATTTTGACCGGAAACATGTTTTTCACAGAAAAAACGGTGCAAAAACGAAATTTTTACCTTTTCTAGAATTACTCGAAATCAATCCATTTTGTAAGTGTTGAAGTTATATGAAATGAAAGAGGATAACATTTTCTATACATTAAGTACTTGTAGTTTGTTTTACGATCAATCGTTCAGCCAAGAGAAAGCTGAAAAGTTATAATAAAGTCAAAATTTAGAAAATAGGTGAACGTTTTAATAGAGCTTATATATTATTTTTGTATGTGTAGTTTGGAACGCTTAACACCAATATCAGGTTTTCCAACTGGAATTTTGACCGGAAACATGTTTTTCACAGGAAAAACGGTGCAAAACACGAAATTTTTACCTTTTCTAGAATTACTCGAAAACAATCCATTTTGTAAGTGTTGAACTTAGATGAAATGAAAGAGGATAAAATTTTCTATACATTAAGTACTTGTAGTTTGTTTTACGATCAATCGTTCAGCCAAGAGAAAGCTGAAAAGTTATAATAAAGTCAAAATTTAGAAAATAGGTGAACGTTTTAATAGAGCTTATATATTATTTTTGTATGTGTAGTTTGGAACGCTTAACACCAATATCAGGTTTTCCAACTGGAATTTTGACCGGAAACATGTTTTTCACAGAAAAAACGGTGCAAAAACGAAATTTTTACCTTTTCTAGAATTACTCGAAATCAATCCATTTTGTAAGTGTTGAAGTTATATGAAATGAAAGAGGATAACATTTTCTACACATTAAGTACTTGTAGTTTTTTGTACGATCAATCGTTCAGCCAAGAGAAAGCTGCAAAGTTATAATAAAGTCAAAATTTTGAAAATAGGTAACCGTGTTAAAAGAGCTTTCATATTTTTTTTGTATGTGTAGTTTGGGTTAGTGAATACGAATATTAGGTTTTCCAACTGGAATTTTGACCAGAAACATGTTTTTCACAGGAAACACGGTGCAAAAAACGAAATTCTTACCTTTTCTAGAATTACTCGAAAACAATCCATTTTGTAAGTGTTGAACTTATATGAAATGAAAGAGGATACAATTTTCTACACATTAAGTACTTGTAGTTTTTTACGATCAATCGTTCAGCCAAGAGAAAGCTGCAAAGTTATAATAAAGTCCAAATTTTGAAAATAGGTGACCGTGTTAATAGAGCTCTCATATTTTTTTTGTATGTGTAGTTTGGATCGCTAAACACCAATATCAGGTCTTCCAACTAGAATTTTGACCGGAAACATGTTTTTCACAGGAAAAACGGTGCAAAAAACGAAATTTTTACCTTTTCTAGAATTACTCGAAAACAATCCATTTTGTAAGTGTTGAAGCTATATGAAATGAAAGAGGATAACCTTTTCTACACATTAAGTACTTGTAGTTTTTTGTACGATCAATCGTTCAGCCAAGAGAAAACTGCAAAGTTATAATAAAGTCAAAATTTTGAAAATAGGTAAACGTTTTAATAGAGCTTTGATATTTTTTTTGTATGTGTAGCTTGGGTTGGTGAATACGAATATTAGGTTTTCCAACTGGAATTTTGACCGGAAACATGTTTTTCACAGGAAAAACGGTGCAAAAAACGAAATGTTTCCCTTTTCTAGAATTACTCGAAAACAATCCACTTTGTAAGTGTTAAACTTATATGAAATAAAAGAGGATAAAATTTTCTACACATTAAGTACTTGTAGTTTTTTTTACGATCAATCGTTCAGCCAAGAGAAAGCTGCAAAGTTATAATAAAGTCAAAATTTAGAAAATAGGTGAACGTTTTAATAGAGCTTATATATTTTTTTTGTATGTGTAGTTTGGAACGCTGAACACCAATATCAGGTTTTCCAACTGGAATTTTGACCGGAAACATGTTTTTCACAGAAAAAACAGTGCAAAAACGAAATTTTTACTTTTTCTAGAATTACTCGAAATCAATCCATTTTGCAAGTGTTGAACTTAGATGAAATGAAAGAGGATAAAATTTTCTACACATTAAGTACTTGTAGTTTTTTGTACGATCAATCGTTCAGCCAAGAGAAAGCTGCAAAGTTATAATAAAGTCAAAATTTTTAAAATAGGTAAACGTGTTAATAAAGCTTTCATAGTTTTTTTTTGTATGTGTAGTTTGGTTCGCTGAACACAATATCAAATTTTCCAACTGGAATTTTGACCGGAAACATGTTTTTCACAGGCAAAACGGTGCAAAAAACAAAATTTTTACCTTTTCTAGAATTACTCGGAAACAATCCATTTTGTAAGTGTTGAAGTTATATGAAATGAAAGAGGATAAAATTTTCTACACATTAAGTACTTGTAGTTTTTTGTACGATCAATCGTTCAGCCAAGAGAAAGCTGCAAAGTTATAATAAAGTCAAAATTTTGAAAATAGGTAAACGTGTTAATAGAGCTTTCATATTTTTTCGTATGTGTAGTTTGGATCGCTGAACACGAATATCAGGTTTTCCAACTAGAATTTTGACCGAAAACATGTTTTTCACAGGAAAAACGGTGCAAAAAACGAAATTTTTACCTTTTCTAGAATTACTCGAAAACAATCCATTTTGTAAGTGTTGAACTTATATGAAATGAAAGAGGATAAAATTTTCTACACATTAAGTACTTGTAGTTTTTTGTACGATCAATCGTTCAACCAAGAGAAAGCTGCAAAGTCATAATAAAGTCAAAATTTTGAAAATAGGTAAACGTGTTAATAGAGCTTTCATATTTTTTTTGTATGTGTAGTTTGTATCGCTGAACACCAATATCAGGTTTTGCAACTAGAATTTTGACCGGAAACATGTTTTTCACAGGAAAAACGGTGCAAAAAACAAAATTTTTACCTTTTCTAGAATTACTCGAAAACAATCCATTTTGTAAGTGTTGAAGTTATATGAAATGAAAGAGGATAACATTTTCTACACATTAAGTACTTGTAGTTTTTTTTACGATCAATCGTTCAGCCAAGAGAAAGCTGCAAAGTTATAATAAAGTCAAAATTTTGAAAATAGGTAACCGTGTTAATAGAGCTTTCATATTTATTTTTGTATGTGTAGTTTGGATCGCTGGACACCAATATCAGGTTTTCCAACTAGAATTTTGACCGGAAACATGTTTTTCACAGAAAAAACGGTGCAAAAAACGAAATTTTTACCTTTTCTAGGATTACTCGAAAACAATCCATTTTGTAAGTGTTGAACTTAGATGAAATGAAAGAGGATAAAATTTTCTACACATTAAGTACTTGTAGTTTTTTGTACGATCAATCGTTCAGCCAAGAGAAAGCTGCAAAGTCATAATAAAGTCAAAATTTTGAAAATAGGTAAACGTGTTAATAGAGCTTTCATATTTATTTTTGTATGTGTAGTTTGGATCGCTGGACACCAATATCAGGTTTTCCAACTAGAATTTTGACCGGAAACATGTTTTTCACAGAAAAAACGGTGCAAAAAACGAAATTTTTACCTTTTCTAGGATTACTCGAAAACAATCCATTTTGTAAGTGTTGAACTTAGATGAAATGAAAGAGGATAAAATTTTCTACACATTAAGTACTTGTAGTTTTTTGTACGATCAATCGTTCAGCCAAGAGAAAGCTGCAAAGTCATAATAAAGTCAAAATTTTGAAAATAGGTAAACGTGTTAATAGAGCTTTCATATTTTTTTTTGTATGTGTATTTTGGGTTGGTGAACACGAATATCAGGTTTTCCAATTGGAATTTTGACCGGAAACAAGTTTTTCACAGGAAAAACGGTGCAAAAAACGAAATTTTTACCTTTTCTAGAATTACTCGAAAACAATCCATTTTGTAAGTGTTGAAGCTATATGAAATGAAAGAGGATAACCTTTTCTACACATTAAGTACTTGTAGTTTTTTGTACGATCAATCGTTCAGCCAAGAGAAAGCTGCAAAGTTATAATAAAGTCAAAATTTTGAAAATAGGTAAACGTTTTAATAGAGCTTTGATATTTTTTTTGTATGTGTAGCTTGGGTTGGTGAATACGAATATTAGGTTTTCCAACTGGAATTTTGACCGGAAACATGTTTTTCACAGGAAAAACGGTGCAAAAAACGAAATGTTTCCCTTTTCTAGAATTACTCGAAAACAATCCATTTTGTAAGTGTTAAACTTATATGAAATAAAAGAGGATAAAATTTTCTACACATTAAGTACCTGTAGTTTTTTTTACGATCAATCGTTCAGCCAAGAGAAAGCTGCAAAGTTATAATAAAGTCAAAATTTAGAAAATAGGTAAACGTTTTAATAGAGCTTTGATATTTTTTTTGTATGTGTAGTTTGGGTTGTTGAACACGAATATCAGGTTTTCCAATTGGAATTTTGACCGGAAACAAGTTTTTCCCCGAAAAAACTGTGCAAAAAACGAAATTTTTACCTTTTCTAGAATTACTCGAAAACAGTGCATCTTGTAAGTGTTGAAGTTATATGAAATGAAAGAGGATAAAATTTTCTACACATTAAGTACTTGTAGTTTTTTTTACGATCAATCGTTCAGCCAAGAGAAAGCTGCAAAGTTATAATAAAGTTAAAATTTTAAAAATAGGTAACCGTGTTAATAGAGCCTTCATATTTTTTTTTGTATGTGTAGTTTGGATCGATGAACACCAATATCAGGTTTTCCAACTAGAATTTTGACCGGAAACATGTTTTTCACAGAAAAAACGGTGCAAAAAACGAAATTTTTACCTTTTCTAGAATTACTCGAAAACAATCCATTTTGTAAGTGTTGAACTTAGATGAAATGAAAGAGGATAAAATTTTCTATACATTAAGTACTTGTAGTTTGTTTTACGATCAATCGTTCAGCCAAGAGAAAGCTGAAAAGTTATAATAAAGTCAAAATTTAGAAAATAGGTGAACGTTTTAATAGAGCTTATATATTATTTTTGTATGTGTAGTTTGGAACGCTTAACACCAATATCAGGTTTTCCAACTGGAATTTTGACCGGAAACATGTTTTTCACAGGAAAAACGGTGCAAAACACGAAATTTTTACCTTTTCTAGAATTACTCGAAAACAATCCATTTTGTAAGTGTTGAACTTAGATGAAATGAAAGAGGATAAAATTTTCTATACATTAAGTACTTGTAGTTTGTTTTACGATCAATCGTTCAGCCAAGAGAAAGCTGCAAAGTTATAATAAAGTCAAAATTTTGAAAATAGGTAAACGTTTTAATAGAGCTTTGATATTTTTTTTGTATGTGTAGCTTGGGTTGGTGAATACGAATATTAGGTTTTCCAACTGGAATTTTGACCGGAAACATGTTTTTCACAGGAAAAACGGTGCAAAAAACGAAATGTTTCCCTTTTCTAGAATTACTCGAAAACAATCCATTTTGTAAGTGTTAAACTTATATGAAATGAAAGAGGATACAATTTTCTACACATTAAGTACTTGTAGTTTTTTACGATCAATCGTTCAGCCAAGTGAAAGCTGAAAAGTTATAATAAAGTCAAAATTTAGAAAATAGGTGAACGTTTTAATAGAGCTTCGATATTTTTTTTTGTATGTGTATTTTGGGTTGGTGAACACGAATATCAGGTTTTCCAATTGGAATTTTGACCGGAAACAAGTTTTTCCCCGAAAAAACTGTGCAAAAAACGAAATTTTTACCTTTTCTAGGATTACTCGAAAACAATCCATTTTGTAAGTGTTGAACTTACATGAAATGAAAGAGGATAAAATTTTCTACACATTAAGTACTTGTAGTTTTTTTTACGATCAATCGTTCAGCCAAGAGAAAGCTGCAAAGTTATAATAAAGTCCAAATTTTGAAAATAGGTGACCGTGTTAATAGAGCTCTCATATTTTTTTTGTATGTGTAGTTTGGATCGCTAAACACCAATATCAGGTCTTCCAACTAGAATTTTGACCAGAAACATGTTTTTCACAGGAAAAACGGTGCAAAAAACGAAATTTTTACCTTTTCTAGAATTACTCGAAAACAATCCATTTTGTAAGTGTTGAAGCTATATGAAATGAAAGAGGATAACCTTTTCTACACATTAAGTACTTGTAGTTTTTTGTACGATCAATCGTTCAGCCAAGAGAAAACTGCAAAGTTATAATAAAGTCAAAATTTTGAAAATAGGTAAACGTTTTAATAGAGCTTTGATATTTTTTTTGTATGTGTAGCTTGGGTTGGTGAATACGAATATTAGGTTTTCCAACTGGAATTTTGACCGGAAACATGTTTTTCACAGGAAAAACGGTGCAAAAAACGAAATGTTTCCCTTTTCTAGAATTACTCGAAAACAATCCATTTTGTAAGTGTTAAACTTATATGAAATAAAAGAGGATAAAATTTTCTACACATTAAGTACTTGTAGTTTTTTTTACGATCAATCGTTCAGCCAAGAGAAAGCTGCAAAGTTATAATAAAGTCCAAATTTTGAAAATAGGTGACCGTGTTAATAGAGCTCTCATATTTTTTTTGTATGTGTAGTTTGGATCGCTAAACACCAATATCAGGTCTTCCAACTAGAATTTTGACCGGAAACATGTTTTTCACAGGAAAAACGGTGCAAAAAACGAAATTTTTACCTTTTCTAGAATTACTCGAAAACAATCCATTTTGTAAGTGTTGAAGCTATATGAAATGAAAGAGGATAACCTTTTCTACACATTAAGTACTTGTAGTTTTTTGTACGATCAATCGTTCAGCCAAGAGAAAACTGCAAAGTTATAATAAAGTCAAAATTTTGAAAATAGGTAAACGTTTTAATAGAGCTTTGATATTTTTTTTGTATGTGTAGCTTGGGTTGGTGAATACGAATATTAGGTTTTCCAACTGGAATTTTGACCGGAAACATGTTTTTCACAGGAAAAACGGTGCAAGAAACGAAATGTTTCCCTTTTCTAGAATTACTCGAAAACAATCCACTTTGTAAGTGTTAAACTTATATGAAATAAAAGAGGATAAAATTTTCTACACATTAAGTACTTGTAGTTTTTTTTACGATCAATCGTTCAGCCAAGAGAAAGCTGCAAAGTTATAATAAAGTCAAAATTTAGAAAATAGGTGAACGTTTTAATAGAGCTTATATATTTTTTTTGTATGTGTAGTTTGGATCGCTAAACACCAATATCAGGTCTTCCAACTAGAATTTCGACCGGAAACATGTTTTTCACAGGAAAAACGGTGCAAAAAACGAAATTTTTACCTTTTCTAGAATTACTCGAAAACAATCCATTTTGTAAGTGTTGAAGCTATATGAAATGAAAGAGGATAACCTTTTCTACACATTAAGTACTTGTAGTTTTTTGTACGATCAATCGTTCAGCCAAGAGAAAACTGCAAAGTTATAATAAAGTCAAAATTTTGAAAATAGGTAAACGTTTTAATAGAGCTTTGATATTTTTTTTGTATGTGTAGCTTGGGTTGGTGAATACGAATATTAGGTTTTCCAACTGGAATTTTGACCGGAAACATGTTTTTCACAGGAAAAACGGTGCAAAAAACGAAATGTTTCCCTTTTCTAGAATTACTCGAAAACAATCCACTTTGTAAGTGTTAAACTTATATGAAATAAAAGAGGATAAAATTTTCTACACATTAAGTACTTGTAGTTTTTTTTACGATCAATCGTTCAGCCAAGAGAAAGCTGCAAAGTTATAATAAAGTCAAAATTTAGAAAATAGGTGAACGTTTTAATAGAGCTTATATATTTTTTTTGTATGTGTAGTTTGGAACGCTGAACACCAATATCAGGTTTTCCAACTGGAATTTTGACCGGAAACATGTTTTTCACAGAAAAAACAGTGCAAAAACGAAATTTTTACTTTTTCTAGAATTACTCGAAATCAATCCATTTTGCAAGTGTTGAACTTAGATGAAATGAAAGAGGATAAAATTTTCTACACATTAAGTACTTGTAGTTTTTTGTACGATCAATCGTTCAGCCAAGAGAAAGCTGCAAAGTTATAATAAAGTCAAAATTTTTAAAATAGGTAAACGTGTTAATAAAGCTTTCATAGTTTTTTTTTGTATGTGTAGTTTGGTTCGCTGAACACAATATCAAATTTTCCAACTGGAATTTTGACCGGAAACATGTTTTTCACAGGCAAAACGGTGCAAAAAACGAAATTTTTACCTTTTCTAGAATTACTCGGAAACAATCCATTTTGTAAGTGTTGAAGTTATATGAAATGAAAGAGGATAAAATTTTCTACACATTAAGTACTTGTAGTTTTTTGTACGATCAATCGTTCAGCCAAGAGAAAGCTGCAAAGTTATAATAAAGTCAAAATTTTGAAAATAGGTAAACGTGTTAATAGAGCTTTCATATTTTTTCGTATGTGTAGTTTGGATCGCTGAACACGAATATCAGGTTTTCCAACTAGAATTTTGACCGAAAACATGTTTTTCACAGGAAAAACGGTGCAAAAAACGAAATTTTTACCTTTTCTAGAATTACTCGAAAACAATCCATTTTGTAAGTGTTGAACTTATATGAAATGAAAGAGGATAAAATTTTCTACACATTAAGTACTTGTAGTTTTTTGTACGATCAATCGTTCAACCAAGAGAAAGCTGCAAAGTCATAATAAAGTCAAAATTTTGAAAATAGGTAAACGTGTTAATAGAGCTTTCATATTTTTTTTGTATGTGTAGTTTGTATCGCTGAACACCAATATCAGGTTTTGCAACTAGAATTTTGACCGGAAACATGTTTTTCACAGGAAAAACGGTGCAAAAAACAAAATTTTTACCTTTTCTAGAATTACTCGAAAACAATCCATTTTGTAAGTGTTGAAGTTATATGAAATGAAAGAGGATAACATTTTCTACACATTAAGTACTTGTAGTTTTTTGTACGATCAATCGTTCAGCCAAGAGAAAGCTGCAAAGTTATAATAAAGTCAAAATTTTGAAAATAGGTAAACGTGTTAATAGAGCTTTCATATTTTTTCGTATGTGTAGTTTGGATCGCTGAACACGAATATCAGGTTTTCCAACTAGAATTTTGACCGAAAACATGTTTTTCACAGGAAAAACGGTGCAAAAAACGAAATTTTTACCTTTTCTAGAATTACTCGAAAACAATCCATTTTGTAAGTGTTGAACTTATATGAAATAAAAGAGGATAAAATTTTCTACACATTAAGTACTTGTAGTTTTTTTTACGATCAATCGTTCAGCCAAGAGAAAGCTGCAAAGTTATAATAAAGTCCAAATTTTGAAAATAGGTGACCGTGTTAATAGAGCTCTCATATTTTTTTTGTATGTGTAGTTTGGATCGCTAAACACCAATATCAGGTCTTCCAACTAGAATTTTGACCGGAAACACGTTTTTCACAGGAAAAACGGTGCAAAAAACGAAATTTTTACCTTTTCTAGAATTACTCGAAAACAATCCATTTTGTAAGTGTTGAAGCTATATGAAATGAAAGAGGATAACCTTTTCTACACATTAAGTACTTGTAGTTTTTTGTACGATCAATCGTTCAGCCAAGAGAAAACTGCAAAGTTATAATAAAGTCAAAATTTTGAAAATAGGTAAACGTTTTAATAGAGCTTTGATATTTTTTTTGTATGTGTAGCTTGGGTTGGTGAATACGAATATTAGGTTTTCCAACTGGAATTTTGACCGGAAACATGTTTTTCACAGGAAAAACGGTGCAAAAAACGAAATGTTTCCCTTTTCTAGAATTACTCGAAAACAATCCATTTTGTAAGTGTTAAACTTATATGAAATGAAAGAGGATACAATTTTCTACACATTAAGTACTTGTAGTTTTTTACGATCAATCGTTCAGCCAAGTGAAAGCTGAAAAGTTATAATAAAGTCAAAATTTAGAAAATAGGTGAACGTTTTAATAGAGCTTCGATATTTTTTTTTGTATGTGTATTTTGGGTTGGTGAACACGAATATCAGGTTTTCCAATTGGAATTTTGACCGGAAACAAGTTTTTCCCCGAAAAAACTGTGCAAAAAACGAAATTTTTACCTTTTCTAGGATTACTCGAAAACAATCCATTTTGTAAGTGTTGAACTTACATGAAATGAAAGAGGATAAAATTTTCTACACATTAAGTACTTGTAGTTTTTTTTACGATCAATCGTTCAGCCAAGAGAAAGCTGCAAAGTTATAATAAAGTCCAAATTTTGAAAATAGGTGACCGTGTTAATAGAGCTCTCATATTTTTTTTGTATGTGTAGTTTGGATCGCTAAACACCAATATCAGGTCTTCCAACTAGAATTTTGACCAGAAACATGTTTTTCACAGGAAAAACGGTGCAAAAAACGAAATTTTTACCTTTTCTAGAATTACTCGAAAACAATCCATTTTGTAAGTGTTGAAGCTATATGAAATGAAAGAGGATAACCTTTTCTACACATTAAGTACTTGTAGTTTTTTGTACGATCAATCGTTCAGCCAAGAGAAAACTGCAAAGTTATAATAAAGTCAAAATTTTGAAAATAGGTAAACGTTTTAATAGAGCTTTGATATTTTTTTTGTATGTGTAGCTTGGGTTGGTGAATACGAATATTAGGTTTTCCAACTGGAATTTTGACCGGAAACATGTTTTTCACAGGAAAAACGGTGCAAAAAACGAAATGTTTCCCTTTTCTAGAATTACTCGAAAACAATCCATTTTGTAAGTGTTAAACTTATATGAAATAAAAGAGGATAAAATTTTCTACACATTAAGTACTTGTAGTTTTTTTTACGATCAACCGTTCAGCCAAGAGAAAGCTGCAAAGTTATAATAAAGTCCAAATTTTGAAAATAGGTGACCGTGTTAATAGAGCTCTCATATTTTTTTTGTATGTGTAGTTTGGATCGCTAAACACCAATATCAGGTCTTCCAACTAGAATTTTGACCGGAAACATGTTTTTCACAGGAAAAACGGTGCAAAAAACGAAATTTTTACCTTTTCTAGAATTACTCGAAAACAATCCATTTTGTAAGTGTTGAAGCTATATGAAATGAAAGAGGATAACCTTTTCTACACATTAAGTACTTGTAGTTTTTTGTACGATCAATCGTTCAGCCAAGAGAAAACTGCAAAGTTATAATAAAGTCAAAATTTTGAAAATAGGTAAACGTTTTAATAGAGCTTTGATATTTTTTTTGTATGTGTAGCTTGGGTTGGTGAATACGAATATTAGGTTTTCCAACTGGAATTTTGACCGGAAACATGTTTTTCACAGGAAAAACGGTGCAAAAAACGAAATGTTTCCCTTTTCTAGAATTACTCGAAAACAATCCACTTTGTAAGTGTTAAACTTATATGAAATAAAAGAGGATAAAATTTTCTACACATTAAGTACTTGTAGTTTTTTTTACGATCAATCGTTCAGCCAAGAGAAAGCTGCAAAGTTATAATAAAGTCAAAATTTAGAAAATAGGTGAACGTTTTAATAGAGCTTATATATTTTTTTTGTATGTGTAGTTTGGAACGCTGAACACCAATATCAGGTTTTCCAACTGGAATTTTGACCGGAAACATGTTTTTCACAGAAAAAACAGTGCAAAAACGAAATTTTTACTTTTTCTAGAATTACTCGAAATCAATCCATTTTGCAAGTGTTGAACTTAGATGAAATGAAAGAGGATAAAATTTTCTACACATTAAGTACTTGTAGTTTTTTGTACGATCAATCGTTCAGCCAAGAGAAAGCTGCAAAGTTATAATAAAGTCAAAATTTTTAAAATAGGTAAACGTGTTAATAAAGCTTTCATAGTTTTTTTTTGTATGTGTAGTTTGGTTCGCTGAACACAATATCAAATTTTCCAACTGGAATTTTGACCGGAAACATGTTTTTCACAGGCAAAACGGTGCAAAAAACGAAATTTTTACCTTTTCTAGAATTACTCGGAAACAATCCATTTTGTAAGTGTTGAAGTTATATGAAATGAAAGAGGATAAAATTTTCTACACATTAAGTACTTGTAGTTTTTTGTACGATCAATCGTTCAGCCAAGAGAAAGCTGCAAAGTTATAATAAAGTCAAAATTTTGAAAATAGGTAAACGTGTTAATAGAGCTTTCATATTTTTTCGTATGTGTAGTTTGGATCGCTGAACACGAATATCAGGTTTTCCAACTAGAATTTTGACCGAAAACATGTTTTTCACAGGAAAAACGGTGCAAAAAACGAAATTTTTACCTTTTCTAGAATTACTCGAAAACAATCCATTTTGTAAGTGTTGAACTTATATGAAATAAAAGAGGATAAAATTTTCTACACATTAAGTACTTGTAGTTTTTTTTACGATCAATCGTTCAGCCAAGAGAAAGCTGCAAAGTTATAATAAAGTCCAAATTTTGAAAATAGGTGACCGTGTTAATAGAGCTCTCATATTTTTTTTGTATGTGTAGTTTGGATCGCTAAACACCAATATCAGGTCTTCCAACTAGAATTTTGACCGGAAACATGTTTTTCACAGGAAAAACGGTGCAAAAAACGAAATTTTTACCTTTTCTAGAATTACTCGAAAACAATCCATTTTGTAAGTGTTGAAGCTATATGAAATGAAAGAGGATAACCTTTTCTACACATTAAGTACTTGTAGTTTTTTGTACGATCAATCGTTCAGCCAAGAGAAAACTGCAAAGTTATAATAAAGTCAAAATTTTGAAAATAGGTAAACGTTTTAATAGAGCTTTGATATTTTTTTTGTATGTGTAGCTTGGGTTGGTGAATACGAATATTAGGTTTTCCAACTGGAATTTTGACCGGAAACATGTTTTTCACAGGAAAAACGGTGCAAAAAACGAAATGTTTCCCTTTTCTAGAATTACTCGAAAACAATCCATTTTGTAAGTGTTAAACTTATATGAAATGAAAGAGGATACAATTTTCTACACATTAAGTACTTGTAGTTTTTTACGATCAATCGTTCAGCCAAGTGAAAGCTGAAAAGTTATAATAAAGTCAAAATTTAGAAAATAGGTGAACGTTTTAATAGAGCTTCGATATTTTTTTTTGTATGTGTATTTTGGGTTGGTGAACACGAATATCAGGTTTTCCAATTGGAATTTTGACCGGAAACAAGTTTTTCCCCGAAAAAACTGTGCAAAAAACGAAATTTTTACCTTTTCTAGGATTACTCGAAAACAATCCATTTTGTAAGTGTTGAACTTACATGAAATGAAAGAGGATAAAATTTTCTACACATTAAGTACTTGTAGTTTTTTTTACGATCAATCGTTCAGCCAAGAGAAAGCTGCAAAGTTATAATAAAGTCCAAATTTTGAAAATAGGTGACCGTGTTAATAGAGCTCTCATATTTTTTTTGTATGTGTAGTTTGGATCGCTAAACACCAATATCAGGTCTTCCAACTAGAATTTTGACCAGAAACATGTTTTACACAGGAAAAACGGTGCAAAAAACGAAATTTTTACCTTTTCTAGAATTACTCGAAAACAATCCATTTTGTAAGTGTTGAAGCTATATGAAATGAAAGAGGATAACCTTTTCTACACATTAAGTACTTGTAGTTTTTTGTACGATCAATCGTTCAGCCAAGAGAAAACTGCAAAGTTATAATAAAGTCAAAATTTTGAAAATAGGTAAACGTTTTAATAGAGCTTTGATATTTTTTTTGTATGTGTAGCTTGGGTTGGTGAATACGAATATTAGGTTTTCCAACTGGAATTTTGACCGGAAACATGTTTTTCACAGGAAAAACGGTGCAAAAAACGAAATGTTTCCCTTTTCTAGAATTACTCGAAAACAATCCATTTTGTAAGTGTTAAACTTATATGAAATAAAAGAGGATAAAATTTTCTACACATTAAGTACTTGTAGTTTTTTTTACGATCAATCGTTCAGCCAAGAGAAAGCTGCAAAGTTATAATAAAGTCCAAATTTGAAAATAGGTGACCGTGTTAATAGAGCTCTCATATTTTTTTTGTATGTGTAGTTTGGATCGCTAAACACCAATATCAGGTCTTCCAACTAGAATTTTGACCGGAAACATGTTTTTCACAGGAAAAACGGTGCAAAAAACGAAATTTTTACCTTTTCTAGAATTACTCGAAAACAATCCATTTTGTAAGTGTTGAAGCTATATGAAATGAAAGAGGATAACCTTTTCTACACATTAAGTACTTGTAGTTTTTTGTACGATCAATCGTTCAGCCAAGAGAAAACTGCAAAGTTATAATAAAGTCAAAATTTTGAAAATAGGTAAACGTTTTAATAGAGCTTTGATATTTTTTTTGTATGTGTAGCTTGGGTTGGTGAATACGAATATTAGGTTTTCCAACTGGAATTTTGACCGGAAACATGTTTTTCACAGGAAAAACGGTGCAAAAAACGAAATGTTTCCCTTTTCTAGAATTACTCGAAAACAATCCACTTTGTAAGTGTTAAACTTATATGAAATAAAAGAGGATAAAATTTTCTACACATTAAGTACTTGTAGTTTTTTTTACGATCAATCGTTCAGCCAAGAGAAAGCTGCAAAGTTATAATAAAGTCAAAATTTAGAAAATAGGTGAACGTTTTAATAGAGCTTATATATTTTTTTTGTATGTGTAGTTTGGAACGCTGAACACCAATATCAGGTTTTCCAACTGGAATTTTGACCGGAAACATGTTTTTCACAGAAAAAACAGTGCAAAAACGAAATTTTTACTTTTTCTAGAATTACTCGAAATCAATCCATTTTGCAAGTGTTGAACTTAGATGAAATGAAAGAGGATAAAATTTTCTACACATTAAGTACTTGTAGTTTTTTGTACGATCAATCGTTCAGCCAAGAGAAAGCTGCAAAGTTATAATAAAGTCAAAATTTTTAAAATAGGTAAACGTGTTAATAAAGCTTTCATAGTTTTTTTTTGTATGTGTAGTTTGGTTCGCTGAACACAATATCAAATTTTCCAACTGGAATTTTGACCGGAAACATGTTTTTCACAGGCAAAACGGTGCAAAAAACGAAATTTTTACCTTTTCTAGAATTACTCGGAAACAATCCATTTTGTAAGTGTTGAAGTTATATGAAATGAAAGAGGATAAAATTTTCTACACATTAAGTACTTGTAGTTTTTTGTACGATCAATCGTTCAGCCAAGAGAAAGCTGCAAAGTTATAATAAAGTCAAAATTTTGAAAATAGGTAAACGTGTTAATAGAGCTTTCATATTTTTTCGTATGTGTAGTTTGGATCGCTGAACACGAATATCAGGTTTTCCAACTAGAATTTTGACCGAAAACATGTTTTTCACAGGAAAAACGGTGCAAAAAACGAAATTTTTACCTTTTCTAGAATTACTCGAAAACAATCCATTTTGTAAGTGTTGAACTTATATGAAATGAAAGAGGATAAAATTTTCTACACATTAAGTACTTGTAGTTTTTTGTACGATCAATCGTTCAACCAAGAGAAAGCTGCAAAGTCATAATAAAGTCAAAATTTTGAAAATAGGTAAACGTGTTAATAGAGCTTTCATATTTTTTTTGTATGTGTAGTTTGTATCGCTGAACACCAATATCAGGTTTTGCAACTAGAATTTTGACCGGAAACATGTTTTTCACAGGAAAAACGGTGCAAAAAACAAAATTTTTACCTTTTCTAGAATTACTCGAAAACAATCCATTTTGTAAGTGTTGAAGTTATATGAAATGAAAGAGGATAACATTTTCTACACATTAAGTACTTGTAGTTTTTTTTACGATCAATCGTTCAGCCAAGAGAAAGCTGCAAAGTTATAATAAAGTCAAAATTTTGAAAATAGGTAACCGTGTTAATAGAGCTTTCATATTTATTTTTGTATGTGTAGTTTGGATCGCTGGACACCAATATCAGGTTTTCCAACTAGAATTTTGACCGGAAACATGTTTTTCACAGAAAAAACGGTGCAAAAAACGAAATTTTTACCTTTTCTAGGATTACTCGAAAACAATCCATTTTGTAAGTGTTGAACTTAGATGAAATGAAAGAGGATAAAATTTTCTACACATTAAGTACTTGTAGTTTTTTGTACGATCAATCGTTCAGCCAAGAGAAAGCTGCAAAGTCATAATAAAGTCAAAATTTTGAAAATAGGTAAACGTGTTAATAGAGCTTTCATATTTATTTTTGTATGTGTAGTTTGGATCCCTGGACACCAATATCAGGTTTTCCTACTAGAATTTTGACCGGAAACATGTTTTTCACAGAAAAAACGGTGCAAAAAACGAAATTTTTACCTTTTCTAGGATTACTCGAAAACAATCCATTTTGTAAGTGTTGAACTTAGATGAAATGAAAGAGGATAAAATTTTCTACACATTAAGTACTTGTAGTTTTTTGTACGATCAATCGTTCAGCCAAGAGAAAGCTGCAAAGTCATAATAAAGTCAAAATTTTGAAAATAGGTAAACGTGTTAATAGAGCTTTCATATTTTTTTTTGTATGTGTATTTTGGGTTGGTGAACACGAATATCAGGTTTTCCAATTGGAATTTTGACCGGAAACAAGTTTTTCACAGGAAAAACGGTGCAAAAAACGAAATTTTTACCTTTTCTAGAATTACTCGAAAACAATCCATTTTGTAAGTGTTGAAGCTATATGAAATGAAAGAGGATAACCTTTTCTACACATTAAGTACTTGTAGTTTTTTGTACGATCAATCGTTCAGCCAAGAGAAAGCTGCAAAGTTATAATAAAGTCAAAATTTTGAAAATAGGTAAACGTTTTAATAGAGCTTTGATATTTTTTTTGTATGTGTAGCTTGGGTTGGTGAATACGAATATTAGGTTTTCCAACTGGAATTTTGACCGGAAACATGTTTTTCACAGGAAAAACGGTGCAAAAAACGAAATGTTTCCCTTTTCTAGAATTACTCGAAAACAATCCATT
Organism: Agriotes lineatus; assembly: GCA_940337035.1. Taxonomy (NCBI): domain Eukaryota; kingdom Metazoa; phylum Arthropoda; class Insecta; order Coleoptera; family Elateridae; genus Agriotes; species Agriotes lineatus. Next base: position 22,963 of record CALNHX010009775.1, read on the forward strand.
TTGTAAGTGTTACACTTATATGAAATAAAAGAGGATAAAATTTTCTACACATTAAGTACCTGTAGTTTTTTGTACGATCAATCGTTCAGCCAAGAGAAAGCTGCAAAGTTATAATAAAGTCAAAATTTTGAAAATAGGTAAACGTGTTAATAGAGCTTTCATATTTTTTTGTATGTGTAGTTTGGATCGCTGAACACGAATATCAGGTTTTCCAACTAGAATTTTGACCGAAAACATGTTTTTCACAGGAAAAACGGTGCAAAAAACGAAATTTTTACCTTTTCTAGAATTACTCGAAAACAATCCATTTTGTAAGTGTTGAACTTATATGAAATGAAAGAGGATAAAATTTTCTACACATTAAGTACTTGTAGTTTTTTGTACGATCAATCGTTCAACCAAGAGAAAGCTGCAAAGTCATAATAAAGTCAAAATTTTGAAAATAGGTAAACGTGTTAATAGAGCTTTCATATTTTTTTTGTATGTGTAGTTTGTATCGCTGAACACCAATATCAGGTTTTGCAACTAGAATTTTGACCGGAAACATGTTTTTCACAGGAAAAACGGTGCAAAAAACAAAATTTTTACCTTTTCTAGAATTACTCGAAAACAATCCATTTTGTAAGTGTTGAAGTTATATGAAATGAAAGAGGATAACATTTTCTACACATTAAGTACTTGTAGTTTTTTTTACGATCAATCGTTCAGCCAAGAGAAAGCTGCAAAGTTATAATAAAGTCAAAATTTTGAAAATAGGTAACCGTGTTAATAGAGCTTTCATATTTATTTTTGTATGTGTAGTTTGGATCGCTGGACACCAATATCAGGTTTTCCAACTAGAATTTTGACCGGAAACATGTTTTTCACAGAAAAAACGGTGCAAAAAACGAAATTTTTACCTTTTCTAGGATTACTCGAAAACAATCCATTTTGTAAGTGTTGAACTTAGATGAAATGAAAGAGGATAAAATTTTCTACACATTAAGTACTTGTAGTTTTTTGTACGATCAATCGTTCAGCCAAGAGAAAGCTGCAAAGTCATAATAAAGTCAAAATTTTGAAAATAGGTAAACGTGTTAATAGAGCTTTCATATTTATTTTTGTATGTGTAGTTTGGATCGCTGGACACCAATATCAGGTTTTCCAACTAGAATTTTGACCGGAAACATGTTTTTCACAGAAAAAACGGTGCAAAAAACGAAATTTTTACCTTTTCTAGGATTACTCGAAAACAATCCATTTTGTAAGTGTTGAACTTAGATGAAATGAAAGAGGATAAAATTTTCTACACATTAAGTACTTGTAGTTTTTTGTACGATCAATCGTTCAGCCAAGAGAAAGCTGCAAAGTCATAATAAAGTCAAAATTTTGAAAATAGGTAAACGTGTTAATAGAGCTTTCATATTTTTTTTTGTATGTGTATTTTGGGTTGGTGAACACGAATATCAGGTTTTCCAATTGGAATTTTGACCGGAAACAAGTTTTTCACAGGAAAAACGGTGCAAAAAACGAAATTTTTACCTTTTCTAGAATTACTCGAAAACAATCCATTTTGTAAGTGTTGAAGCTATATGAAATGAAAGAGGATAACCTTTTCTACACATTAAGTACTTGTAGTTTTTTGTACGATCAATCGTTCAGCCAAGAGAAAGCTGCAAAGTTATAATAAAGTCAAAATTTTGAAAATAGGTAAACGTTTTAATAGAGCTTTGATATTTTTTTTGTATGTGTAGCTTGGGTTGGTGAATACGAATATTAGGTTTTCCAACTGGAATTTTGACCGGAAACATGTTTTTCACAGGAAAAACGGTGCAAAAAACGAAATGTTTCCCTTTTCTAGAATTACTCGAAAACAATCCATTTTGTAAGTGTTAAACTTATATGAAATAAAAGAGGATAAAATTTTCTACACATTAAGTACCTGTAGTTTTTTTTACGATCAATCGTTCAGCCAAGAGAAAGCTGCAAAGTTATAATAAAGTCAAAATTTAGAAAATAGGTGAACGTTTTAATAGAGCTTATATATTTTTTTTGTATGTGTAGTTTAGAACGCTGAACACCAATATCAGGTTTTCCAACTGGAATTTTGACCGGAAACATGTTTTTCACAGAAAAAAACCGTGCAAAAACGAAATTTTTACTTTTTCTAGAATTACTCGAAATCAATCCATTTTGCAAGTGTTGAACTTAGATGAAATGAAAGAGGATAAAATTTTCTACACATTAAGTACTTGTAGTTTTTTGTACGATCAATCGTTCAGCCAAGAGAAAGCTGCAAAGTTATAATAAAGTCAAAATTTTTAAAATAGGTAAACGTGTTAATAAAGCTTTCATAGTTTTTTTTTGTATGTGTAGTTTGGTTCGCTGAACACAATATCAAATTTTCCAACTGGAATTTTGACCGGAAACATGTTTTTCACAGGCAAAACGGTGCAAAAAACGAAATTTTTACCTTTTCTAGAATTACTCGGAAACAATCCATTTTGTAAGTGTTGAACTTATATGAAATGAAAGAGGATAAAATTTTCTACACATTAAGTACTTGTAGTTTTTTACGATCAATCGTTCAGCCAAGAGAAAGCTGCAAAGTTATAATAAAGTCGAAATTTAGAAAATAGGTGAACGTTTTAATAGAGCTTTGATATTATTTTGTGTATGTGTAGTTTGGATCGCTGAACACCAATATCAGGTTTTCCAACTGGAATTTTGACCGGAAACATGTTTTTCACAGGAAAAACGGTGCAAAAAACAAAATTTTTACCTTTTCTAGAATTACTCGAAAACAATCCATTTTGTAAGTGTTGAAGTTATATGAAATGAAAGAGGATAACATTTTCTACACATTAAGTACTTGTAGTTTTTTTTACGATCAATCGTTCAGCCAAGAGAAAGCTGCAAAGTTATAATAAAGTCAAAATTTTGAAAATAGGTAACCGTGTTAATAGAGCTTTCATATTTATTTTTGTATGTGTAGTTTGGATCGCTGGACACCAATATCAGGTTTTCCAACTAGAATTTTGACCGGAAACATGTTTTTCACAGGAAAAACGGTGCAAAAAACAAAATTTTTACCTTTTCTAGGATTACTCGAAAACAATCCATTTTGTAAGTGTTGAACTTAGATGAAATGAAAGAGGATAAAATTTTCTACACATTAAGTACTTGTAGTTTTTTGTACGATCAATCGTTCAGCCAAGAGAAAGCTGCAAAGTCATAATAAAGTCAAAATTTTGAAAATAGGTAAACGTGTTAATAGAGCTTTCATATTTATTTTTGTATGTGTAGTTTGAATCGCTGGACACCAATATCAGGTTTTCCAACTAGAATTTTGACCGGAAACATGTTTTTCACAGAAAAAACGGTGCAAAAAACGAAATTTTTACCTTTTCTAGGATTACTCGAAAACAATCCATTTTGTAAGTGTTGAACTTACATGAAATGAAAGAGGATAAAATTTTCTACACATTAAGTACTTGTAGTTTTTTTTACGATCAATCGTTCAGCCAAGAGAAAGCTGCAAAGTCATAATAAAGTCAAAATTTTGAAAATAGGTAAACGTGTTAATAGAGCTTTCATATTTATTTTTGTATGTGTAGTAGTTTGGATCGCTGGACACCAATATCAGGTTTTCCAACTAGAATTTTGACCGGAAACATGTTTTTCACAGAAAAAACGGTGCAAAAAACGAAATGTTTACCTTTTCTAGGATTACTCGAAAACAATCCATTTTGTAAGTGTTGAACTTACATGAAATGAAAGAGGATAAAATTTTCTACACATTAAGTACTTGTAGTTTTTTTTACGATCAATCGTTCAGCCAAGAGAAAGCTGCAAAGTTATAATAAAGTCCAAATTTTGAAAATAGGTGACCGTGTTAATAGAGCTCTCATATTTTTTTTGTATGTGTAGTTTGGATCGCTAAACACCAATATCAGGTCTTCCAACTAGAATTTTGACCGGAAACATGTTTTTCACAGGAAAAACGGTGCAAAAAACGAAATTTTTACCTTTTCTAGAATTACTCGAAAACAATCCATTTTGTAAGTGTTGAAGCTATATGAAATGAAAGAGGATAACCTTTTCTACACATTAAGTACTTGTAGTTTTTTGTACGATCAATCGTTCAGCCAAGAGAAAGCTGCAAAGTTATAATAAAGTCAAAATTTTGAAAATAGGTAAACGTTTTAATAGAGCTTTGATATTTTTTTTGTATGTGTAGCTTGGGTTGGTGAATACGAATATTAGGTTTTCCAACTGGAATTTTGACCGGAAACATGTTTTTCACAGGAAAAACGGTGCAAAAAACGAAATGTTTCCCTTTTCTAGAATTACTCGAAAACAATCCATTTTGTAAGTGTTAAACTTATATGAAATAAAAGATGATACAATTTTCTACACATTAAGTACTTGTAGTTTTTTACGATCAATCGTTCAGCCAAGAGAAAGCTGCAAAGTTATAATAAAGTCGAAATTTAGAAAATAGGTGAACGTTTTAATAGAGCTTTGATATTATTTTGTGTATGTGTAGTTTGGGTCGCTGAACACCAATATCAGGTTTTCCAACTGGAATTTTGACCGGAAACACGTTTTTCACAGGAAAAACGGTGCAAAAAACGAAATTTTTACCTTTTCTAGAATTACTCGAAAACAATCCATTTTGTAAGTGTTGAACTTAGATGAAATGAAAGAGGATAAAATTTTCTACACATTAAGTACTTGTAGTTTTTTGTACGATCAATCGTTCAGCCAAGAGAAAGCTGCAAAGTTATAATAAAGTCAAAATTTTGAAAATAGGTAAACGTGTTAATAGAGCTTTCATAGTTTTTTTTGTATGTGTAGTTTGGATCGCTCCACACCAATATCAAATTTTCCAACTGGAATTTTGACCGGAAACATGTTTTTCACAGGAAAAACGGTGCAAAAAGCGAAATTTTTACCTTTTCTAGAATTACTCGGAAACAATCCATTTTGTAAGTGTTGAACTTAGATGAAATGAAAGAGGATAAAATTTTCTACACATTAAGTACTTGTAGTTTTTTACGATCAATCGTTCAGCCAAGAGAAAGCTGCAAAGTTATAATGAAGTCAAAATTTAGAAAATAGGTGAACGTTTTAATAGAGCTTTGATATTTTTTTATGTATGTGTATTTTGGGTTGGTGAACACGAATATCAGGTTTTCCAATTGGAATTTTGACCGGAAACAAGTTTTTCACAGGAAAAACTGTGCAAAAAACGAAATTTTTACCTTTTCTAGAATTACTCGAAAACAGTGCATGTTGTAAGTGTTGAAGTTATATGAAATGAAAGAGGATAAAATTTTCTACACATTAAGTACTTGTAGTTTTTTTTACGATCAATCGTTCAGCCAAGAGAAAGCTGCAAAGTTATAATAAAGTTAAAATTTTAAAAATAGGTAACCGTGTTAATAGAGCTTTCATATTTTGCTTGTATGTGTAGTTTGGATCGATGAACACCAATATCAGGTTTTCCAACTAGAATTTTGACCGGAAATATGTTTTTCACAGAAAAAACGGTGCAAAAAACGAAATTTTTACCTTTTCTAGAATTACTCGAAAACAATCCATTTTGTAAGTGTTGAAGTTATATGAAATGAAAGAGGATAACATTTTCTACACATTAAGTACTTGTAGTTTTTTTTATGATCAATCGTTCAGCCAAGAGAAAGCTGAAAAGTTATAATAAAGTCAAAATTTAGAAAATAGGTGAACGTTTTAATAGAGCTTTGATATTTTTTTTTGTATGTGTATTTTGGGTTGGTGAACACGAATATCAGGTTTTCCAATTGGAATATTGACCGGAAACCTGTTTTTCACAGAAAAAACGGTGCAAAAACGAAATTTTTACCTTTTCTAGAATTACTCGAAAACAATCCATTTTGTAAGTGTTGAACTTAGATGAAATGAAAGAGGATAAAATTTTCTACACATTAAGTACTTGTAGTTTTTTTTTACGATCAATCGTTCAGCCAAGAGAAAGCTGAAAAGTTATAATAAAGTCAAAATTTAGAAAATAGGTGAACGTTTTAAGAGCCTATATATTTTTTTTGTATGTGTAGTTTGGAACGCTGAACACCAATATCAGGTTTTCCAAGTTTTTCACAGAAAAAACGGTGCAAAAACGAAATTTTTACCTTTTCTAGAATTACTCGAAATCAATCCATTTTGTAAGTGTTGAACTTAGATGAAATGAAAGAGGATAAAATTTTCTACACATTAAGTACTTGTAGTTTTTTACAATCAATCGTTCAGCCAAGAGAAAGCTGCAAAGTTATAATAAAGTCAAAATTTTGAAAATCGGTAAACGTTTTAATAGAGCTTTGATATTTTTTTTGTATGTGTATTTTGGGTTGGTGAACACGAATATCAGGTTTTCAATTGGAATTTTGACCGGAAACCTGTTTTTCACAGAAAAAACGGTGCAAAAACGAAATTTTTACCTTTTCTAGAATTACTCGAAAACGATCTATTTTGTAAGTGTTGAACTTAGATGAAATGAAAGAGGATAAAATTTTCTACACATTAAGTACTTGTAGTTTTTTTTTACGATCAATCGTTCAGCCAAGAGAAAGCTGAAAAGTTATAATAAAGTCAAAATTTAGAAAATAGGTGAACGTTTTAAGAGCCTATATATTTTTTTTGTATGTGTAGTTTGGAACGCTGAACCCCAATATCAGGTTTTCCAACTGGAATTTTGACCGGAAACATATTTTTCACAGGAAAAACGGTGCAAAAAACGAAATTCTTACCTTTTCTAGAATTACTCGAAAACAATCCATTTTGTAAGTGTTGAACTTATATGAAATGAAAGAGGATACAATTTTCTAGACATTAAGTACTTGTAGTTTTTTTTATGATCAATCGTTCAGCCCAAGAGAAAGCTGAAAAGATAATAAAGTCAAAATTTAGAAAATAGGTGAACGTTTTAATAGAGCTTTGATATTTTTTTTGTATGTGTATTTTGGGTTGGTGAACACGAATATCAGGTTTTCCAATTGGAATATTGACCGGAAACCTGTT